>LNAC01000162.1:604869-676903 GCA_002007465.1 Ailurus styani | reverse complement strand
CAGGGCGGGGGGTCGTGGGGGGTAGGGAGGGAAAAATTTAAACAAGATGGGATCGGGAAGGAGACAAACCATAAGAGACTCTTAATCTCATGAAACAAAATGAGGGTTACTGGGGGATGGGAGGGTAGGGATATTCATTTAATATATTTACTTTAATCAAAGGTTGGTAGATAAAGAGATTCATTAAAAAGTATACAAAATTAGGGGTACCTGGGTGGCTCAGTTGGTTAAGCATCCAACTCTTGGTTTTGGTTCATGTCATGATCTCAGGGTTGGGAGACAGAGCTTTACATGGGGCTCTGCACTCAGTGTGGAGTCTGCTTGAGATTGTCTCTCTCTCTCTCCCTCTCCCCTCTCCCACTCTAAAAAAAAGTAAACAAATTAAGTTTATATTGCTCAAGTGGACACAGCTAATAACATACATTTCCCTAACTGACTGGGACACAGGGAGATAAAGAATAATCTAGCTATAATATTTTGCCAATAAATTCAAGAACTAAAATTAAATTCCTACTTAATCTTTAGTTTTTTAGCCTCTAAATATCCCAAAAGGATATTTTGCAAACTAAGTAAGATAGGCACAGACTATAATGGAAATGAGTTAAAATAATCACAAGTTTGTTATAAAAAATTTAGACTACAAATCATAGGTTTTACTCCAGAAAAATAAAGCAAGGCAAAGACAATGAACAAAACAAAAGCGTGAATAGGGTGCAGTTTTCTGACAACTAGAACAGATTAAACAAAACATGTTTATTTTTATAAGCATTTTCACAGCTCAAAAACCTAAATTTAAAGGGATCACAGGCCCTTCTGACAAAGTAAAAATGCAGACTCTAAGTGATGACTAACTTGTGGAAACCTAAATAAGGAAACTGAAACGTAAAAAGTTATAGGGCCAATAGATTATGTCTCAGGAGAATGGCCTGACATTTCTGCTGCTGAATTATATTTACAAGTATATTTATACTAGTAAATTTTCCCTTTTTTGTTAGTTTATAAGACTTTGAATTTTAACAAGAGGATCAAAGGTAACATTATACAATGTTAACATCACAATATATTTTGAACTCAACAGACTAAAGTGAGTGTCATTGCATGATATCTCCCACCCCACCTTCTGTCAAACTCTAATTTTCTAATTTCTTGGTACATAAACAAAATGCACACAATCTATTAGTACGTTTTATAGATAGCTCTGCCCATGTGAGAAAAACTGAATTGTGAAGGGGCAGAGATGCTGGCCAGTGTCACAGCAGACTCTGACATCAACACATGGTTCATGCTAAGAGAAGGAACGAAGGCACTCTAATGTGTTTAGTGACAATCTGAACCTGGTTGCGCACATCGCCAGTAAAGACTGGTGCTTCCTTTTCATTATTAATTTTTGTTGTTGACTACTAATCTGCATTCTGCAACTTGATGAATTTTTCAGATATTTACAGCAGCAAGTCTAATAAATTTTTAAAATGACAACTCAACAGAGAGTTATAGTCTCCTCTAAAATGCCTTCTTCTAAAAAGACCTGAATTCTCGTCTTCTCAGTAAGGTTTGAAATGAGTAGAAAACCAATCCCATACAGCCATACTCTGTACAATATAAAATACCACTTTAAGGAAATGGTGGGGAAGGGGATAAGATTCTAGGCACACATATAAAGTGGGTAATGGCTGTCCTTCAACTCAAGTCTCTCTGATGTTTCAACTTTTCTTATCTGCAGTGGTAGGCCTTTCCCCCAGGGACGAGAACAGATTTGGGGATGAATTGAGAGACTCTGGGGTCAGGAATGGAGTACCTACTGTTCACTCTTAGTGAGGAAAAAGTTCATATTGTTGAGTACAAGCGAGACCTCCATCCCTGCGCCCTCGGTGTTTTCTCGTGGGCTCACTTAAAGCATTAAGAGTGGCTGCAATTAAAAACTGACTGGTATCTATGGGTTATGTCATCTTACTCACTGACCTATTAAAAGCTTTATTTACCAGTCTGTTAAGGGCTCCAGATGCCCCACCACCACCCCACCTTCTTCCTTGTTATCATTATCCCGATGTTGTTCTTCCCAGGTCCCTGCCCAGCCAGTAACCTTGCTACCTACTCTTAAAAATCAGCACAAGCCTGCCTCTCAGGGCATCTCTCCTTCCTTGTCAAGTAGACAATTAGATATTCTTTTCTTTTAGAGGATTTTCTTCAGGTACTGTCTTTCAGGGCCACCTCTGGGTGGAGCGATGATGCAGTGGCTATCTACTTCCTGGCATGCATTCGCGTACAGTGCTAAGCCAGGGATGCAAGTTTAGAAAGAAGTGGCAATGCAGTGAAAGAGATATCATGGGATTCTAAGCTACCTACTCATTCATTCTGTAGGCTACTTAGCAAATCTGAGTCTCATAAAGACCATTTTCATTTAACAATGAAATACTACTGCACATGTGCAATTTTGTGATTCAGTAGATCATAACACGGGCAGTTCAGATAGTAGAGTCACTTGATCTCTCATGGTCAGGTCTTCAATCTCTACTAAAGAAGGCCAGAGGTTGGCTTTTAAATAGAAAATGGTTAATGGCAGAAGAAGACATGAACTTACTCCAAACCTTAGGGCTTTCCTATCAAGGTTTACCAGATCCTTTCTGTCTGCCAAAGACTCTGAATAGAAATCCATCTGCTGGGTCCTAAGGCTTAGGTGGCAAGGTAGTTTATACTGCCCCTGCCTCTCCTGCAGAATATTTTTATCCTTTTAACATCACGTGAAACTTCCTTATGGATTATTCAGTAAATAAATTGGAGCCACATGCCCAAATGTGGTACATGTGGTGCCCGTTATCCAGAGAAGCATGAAATTGTGCCTTGTTGTGGTGGGCGGTATCATGGGCCTCTTGTTTTAGAAAGGTCATCACAACAAGCTCCAGATGACACAGAGGCCTAGAAACTTCACTTTTGTGAAGGATGCAGCCCTTTTGTGGGGTTGACCTCCTCTCCTTTGGCACATATATATTTTAGTAAAGCACCTATGGTGCTTGCTACTTCCTACTCCCCAGATCAAATGGGCCTAAAAGACCTGACAAGGCTGCATATGTAATTGGCACCACAGCTTGCAACTCTTAGAGTTAGGCCGGGGGCTTGATACTTAGCCATATCCATTCTGCAGCTATAAAGGATAAAACATTCCTTTTTATTGGTCATAAAGGATTTTTGTGATTTTTCCTTTATGCAAAGACTTTGGCATTCAAGGCCTTCAATGTGTCCTCTTCTCTTTACGCACTATAGAGAATAGTCAAAAATAAATAGCACAAGCCACAATTATGTAGTCACCATTGTGGCCAAAGTGATCAAGTGTCATAGTCACTTGGTCTTCCAATATTCTGCTCTCTACTTACTCTCTATTCCATGCCATCATAGGTGATAATTTGAATAATAGTGATGCCACCATATGCCATGATTTCTTGTCATATTTCCCTATGGCAAGGAGGTTATCTGCATTCTTCATAAATGTGTTAGCAACTCAATTACAAAATTCCATTTTAAAGGTTTATTTCCGGGGGTCACTAATGCCAGTTACTTTTTTTTAGGGTTCTAGAAGAAAACAGACATCATTCTCAAAAGCAGAAATGAAAGCAAAATTAATAAAGAAACTGTTTAAAATTTGTGGATAAGGTTAAGGGACACCAACAAGAGATGGCAATGTTTCACAGGGTAGCAACTGCAGGAGTTATACATAGAATTTTATAGCTTTTGGTATAATTTGCTTGCTTTGGAAAGTATCTGAATAAAATGCATGCTTACTGTGAATGTGGAGGGATAAGATTATATTCCATGGCCTGTAATAGAATAACTTATTTGCATTTTAGTGATATACCATAGAATGGACATAATTCTAACATCAGTAAAAACGCAGTGATGCAAAATGGCAACATTAGCCTGAGATTTAAGCAACACGATTATATATTAGTATTATTTAAAATGTGTTTTTTTTTAATATGTGGCCCATTGAAGATCCACCTTTACATTGTGCCTTAGAATCTTCCAGATCTGCTAAATCTCACTTCTAAGGTAGTTAGAAATATTTGTAAGAAAAGCGTGTATGCTAGAAAGCCATTTAGTGGGTTGAATGGTGGCCCTTACAAAGATAAGTCTACATCCCAGAACTTGTGAAGGTAATCTTACTTGGAAAAGAGGTTTTATTTAAAAGAAAATTTAAAGGATTTATTTATTTCAGAGAGAAAGAAAGAGACCTCAGGGGTGGAGAGGGAGAGGGAGAGAGAGAATCTCAGGACTCCCTGCTGAGTGTGGAGCCTGTGACAGGGCTCGATCTCATGACCCAGAGCCGAAATCAAGAGTCAGATGCTTAACTGACGGAGCCACCCAGGCACCCCTGGAAAAGAGGTTTCGGCAAGTGTAAATAAGCTAAGAATTTTTAGATTATCGAGTTGGGTTCTAAATTCAATGAAAAGCATCTTTATCATGTTAATGGAGAAAAGACACAGAAAAGAGGAGAAAGGCATGTGAAGATGGAGGCCAAGAAGTGTGTGGAGCCACCAGATGCTGGAAGAGGTGAGAAAGGATCCTCCCTTAGATTCTTTGAAGAGTATGGCCCTGCCAATATCTTGACTCCAGAAATGTGAAAGAATAAATTTTGTTCTTTTAAGCCAGCATGTTTGTGGTGATTTGTTATGGCAGCCCCCCCAAAAATAATACAGTTACCCATAAACATTCTACTTTAGCACATTTTCCTGATGAAAATGACACTAGGTATTCAGAGCATAAAGAATCATTATGGCATAATTCCTTTAAGAACTCACTTTCTAGTGGGCAAACAGATATATATACAATTACCTCAGTGTAAAAATATTGAGTTAGTGGTAGGAGAGGAACACAGAGGAACAAGTTATAAATTTTGGTGAGATTATTCATGAAATGTCAAGTGGTCTGATGAGGCTGGAGAATAAGACTGCATGATGGAAAGAGACAAGACATGAGACTGTAAAAGATCACAGGGATAGACTTAATGATTTTGATTACTATTTTAAAGAGTTTAGGACTTTGTCCTGTAGGTTTGGGATGGTTAACTTTAAGTGCCAACTCAAAGAGAGAGACAGTTGCTACCTGGAATTTGATGTTTAGATGGAAGGATATTTGGCTCATGTATTCATTCTTCAAAAATATATTGAGACTATATGTGACAGTGGTATGCTAAGGATTTAGAATTTAGTGGTTGGCAAAATAGACACAAACCCTGCCCTCACTGAGTATATAAACTAGAGGGGAAAAAGAACTTTGGTTGATGAGCGATGGGCATATAGGGAGAGGGCATGCTTCTAGTTTATTAACCATGCTTTGGGAAATAGGGAGCTACTGGGGGTTTCAACCTGAGTAGAGATCTGAATGTAGCTATGTTTCATGAGGATCACTCAATGTCATGTAGGATGAATTGGCCTGAGAAGAGACCCAAGACAAAGAAAACTATAAAGGACTATTGTAACAATCTTGGATGAAATTATGAGGATCATAATTGAGGGAAAAAAAGTGGGAATGGGGGGGAAATGGCAAGATTAAAATTACATTCCAGAAGAAAAAGTGACAAGGTTTTGCAATTAACTGGGTACAGGCAGTGAAGATGTGGAAACATCTGATCAACTTTAGCTTAGATTATTACTGATCTATGGCAACCTTGATTATAAATTGCTTCATTACTGTACCTATTACTAAAAAAGAAAACAAAAACTCTATTAAACGATGACACAATGCTTTCTTACCCTTTAGAAATTTTATCTTGAACAAATTGGAAGGGCTACTTTGAATTTTAGATAGAAAATGTTTAAGTCATATTTCACTCTTCTGAAAAGGAAAACATAAAATAAATTGCCTAAAGCATTTCTAAAACACTTTCACATTCAGGATCTAAATCTTATAAGTTATTTTCTACTCAAAATTATCAGAATCCATTCTGTCCATACAGTATTATCCTCTGTGGCAACAAGCATTCTCTATTATTGTTTCAGAGACCGTCTTTGAAGTTATAAGCTTTGATGCTGGCATTTGTTGATCTTACAAGAACATGTCAAAGGAAGGCTTTTAGACAATGCCTAAGATTTATATGCCTTCAAGTGATCCTTAAAATTTTTCTTGGTGAGAGGTCAGGGAATTGCCATTGTCCAGCTATATCAACAAGAATAATTAAGACGTTCGTGCATGAACGAGCAGTGAGAATTACATTACAACTGTGTCCTGGGCCAACAATAATTAGAAGATGTCATCAATTATAAGACACATCCTGATTTCAGAGATGTGAAAATGAGGGGAGAAAGTGCACTTTAGCATTGATGAAATATGGGAATGATGACATTAAATAAGATAGGCAGCACATGGGGGGTAAAGATCTAAATTAAATTAAATCTTATTGACATTTCACCAGAAAAACAAATGTCATGCTAAACTCTCAGAACACGATAGAGGAATGAGCAATGGTGGGCATTTTACTCATAAGCCTCCCTAAACAATGGGCTAAAATATTTTGGTAAGATTCTTGGGTAAATTTGTTTATAATTAAGTGTGTGTACATTTGACTGAAATGTGTACTGAGGCTCAGGACGCCTGAGTGGCTCAGTTGGTTAAGCGTCTGACTCTTAATTTTGGCTCAGGCATGATCTCAGGGTTGTGGGACTGAGTTGGCTCGCGCTGAGCATGGGGCCTGCTTGGGATTCTCTCTTCTCCCTCTCCCTCTGCCCTATGCTCCCTGCTCTCTCTCTCTCTAAACAAACAAACAAACAAACAAAACAACAACAAACAAACAACGAACAAATGTGTATTGAGACTGTCTGTATTTCCTTCCTTAGGTACTTTCAGTGGGATTGTGATGTGTACTTTGATCGATCACTCGGGCCAGGCAGCAGAACCCATAGAAACACCTCTGGCTGCTTCTATAAGCTACTGAATCTAAAGAAAACAGCAAACTTCACAGGCGCAATCACCTGGCTACCTTTGACACCTTTAGGTGGCTTTTGTTTTTTAACAAAAGCTCGTCAGAGTCTGTACTAAAAGGTTCTTTAAAAATAAAAAATAAAGAAGAATTACATTTGAAGAATTATAGGTAACAGTTTAAGCAGGGTTAGAGGAAACCAGGTAGTGAAGTAGAAATTTAAACTGCTCTTATTTTCAGGGCGCCTGGGTGGCTCAGTGGGTTAAGTCTCTGCCTTCGGCTCAGGTCATGATCTCAGGGTCCTGGGATCAAGTCCTGCATTAGGCTCTCTGTTCAGTGGAGGGCCTGCTTCCCCCTCTCTCTCTGCCTGCCTATATGCCTACATGTGATCTCTCTCTGTCAAATAAATAAATAAAAATATTTAAAAATAGAAAAAATAAAAAAATAAACTGTTCTTATTTTCTATTACTTTTTAATTAGGTTAGTTGTTTTGCAACTGTTTTATTTTGAACTCATGTATTTCAACTGTAGTTTGTGGGGTTTTTTGTTTTGTTTTGTTTTGTTGTTTTTTGTTTTTTTAAGATTTATTTATTTATTTGACAGAGAGAGAGAGAGAGAGAGAGAGAGAGAGAGATCACAAGTAGGCAGAGAGGCAGGCAGAGAGAGAGGAGGAAGCAAGCTCCCTGCTGAGCAGGGAGCCCTATGTGGGGCTCGATCCCAGGACCTTGAGATCATGACCTGAGCTGGAGGCAGAGGCTTTAACCCATTGAGCCACCCAGGTGCCCCTGTTTTGTTTTTATAGCAGTTAATGAGAAAGTAGTTATTTTTTAACTCCAAACTGATACCTTGAAACACAGTGTCTTTCAGAAAAGAAAATGAATTAAATGAAAATGAACTTCTACAATTAGCGGGAAGGAATGTGATATGCACACTTTGGAGTCAGCAAAACTGAGACCACCAACACCATGACCTCCTTGCTGCGTGAATTTGGCAAAATGTTTACCCTCCTTGAGCTTCACTGGCAAAATGGATATGCCAATGTTTTGTTTGTAACGATTAAATATGATAAATAATATAAGATTCTTAGCACATAGTAGATGATCAGTAAGGAGTAGCTGCCATTATTACCATTGTTACCATAGTTTGGCATCACATAGTTTCAGCAGTTAGAAGGTTTCTTTAGTTTAGACCTGGAAGCTTCATCACCTCTGGGGTCTGGAAGGGCAACAATAAGCCAGTTTAGACAAGATCTATGTGCTTTGTTATTACATCAAAGCACGTATTATGAAACTTGTTTAGTATGTCAATTTGTTATGTGCCATTTTGCTTTTTTTCCTCACTGCTCTTTAAAAACTGACATGAAAAATCCATCACTGATGGGATGAGAAGTCAATCTGAATAGTAACAATCTTTTCAGTGTTTTATATTTCCAGTGGTGTTTTATATTTTGACTATTAAATAACTTGAGTAGTTGCTACAGCAAACTAGAAAAATTAGAAAACAAATTTAGGAAAAAGCATGAGAAATAACAATTGATAAACGAAATGTGTAACACAGTTTTATCTTTATTTACATCACTAGATCAGGCCTTGTGGGTATTTGTGGGATGACCGAGAAAGAGTGGAAAGGCGCTGCCCCCAACCATGTCTGCAATCTTGCCCTTTCCTCTGTGCTAAATACATCTCTGTTTATTAAACGGCTTCTAAGCTGAGACTCTCTGAAGGGAGAGAGGTGCTAAGTAGGGGAGACACCGAAAGTTACCTCGAGACAAAATGTGATACCTGACAATCATCTCATACACTGCATTGCACATTCTCCTACATTGTTCTTTGATATTTGAACCCCAAAAGGCCAGAAGTGAACATGCACAACAGGTACTGTTATGGGTGGTTTATCATTTCTGGCAACTGTTAGGCTTTTGTAATCCTACTTACTAAAATTACACTGTTATGTCTCAGAGTTCCTTGTCACTCGCAGATAAAAGCTAATTTGACCTTAGGTGCATCAGATCTGTCCTTCCAATAAGAATTCTTTTTCCTGAGAAGAGTTTTGTGTGTTTTGATGAGGACAAGGAGTAAAGTGCAAGTGACTGAGAAGTGTGCTTTTCCTACAGAATTTCACTTCCATCTGACTCCAGAAGTTCAGGAAATGAAAACAAATCAATTGTTGACTTCAAGTTTTTCCAACCAACTTGCACTTCAGATGTCTTAACTCCAGTTTAGGTAAGTTAAACTAAGACAAAATAAAGGGAGGCTTTGCACTGAGGAACTCTCCCCTTTCAGGAATTCAATCATTAATAAAAAATCACTCTTAGTTCCATGTATGCCTAGGCTAGACCACAACTGATTCTTATTAGGGGAGTATTTGATGGTTAACAAATGACCTCATATTTATTTTTAAAGCAAAGAAAAATATATATGTAAGGGTGTGTGTGTGTGCACGCGTGTGCGTGCGTGCTGGGAAATGACTGCAAAAAAAAGATTTTAATTTTTAAAAATGAGGGTGTTTCACAGAACGGTGGAAAAACTAATGGGAAGTTAACAGAAATGCGAATACATTTGTAAAACTGAGGTTCAGAATACAATCAGACATTTTGATGACAGATGTACTTATTTTTTTTTAATAACATGTTTACTTCTGGAAATAAAAGTTACCTTTTATTTTCTCTTTCAATAAAACCTGTTTGTCTTGTTCTTCAGCAGCCAATGGCTCAGAAAGAAATATTTTATCCAGAATGTTTTGTTCTGGAAAACAGGGTCATTTAAACACTTGATAACCCCGCTAAAGACAAAACATTCGTAGACTATACAGAGATGAAAGGACTTTCAACCTTCTGATATTTATTGCCATTTCAGCTGTGAAGAGAAGAATACTTGCTTAATTGATTTTTTTAAAGAAATGTGTGTTACTTAACTACTGGGTTAGAATGAATATGGGTATTTTCCCTGTATTCTGTAAACCCCCGACCCCTGCGACTGTATACAATCTGCTTCTCAAAATTTCTTCAGCAATATACTAGACCTCTATACCACGTTGCAAGAAAGGGTTAGGTGGCCAAATGAGCTTGAGGACATTGTGCATTAGAGTCTCTTGCTCAGGATTTCACCAACCTCTGCTGGTGAGGCTGCCCAGGGTCCTTCTCTGTTCCTTCACTGGTCCTTCCCACCTCTTTGATCCTAGGGCACTTTTTCTAGTCTCTGGGCATTTTTTTTTCTCTAATGTTTCTGTCCTAGCTATTTAATCTACTCCATAAAGCCTCTCATATTCCTTCCCTGGAGCTATGAAGATGACCTTTTATCTGTCCTAATGGGGGTAGTAAGAAGGAGGAAATACTAGGATATGAAACATAAGTAAATATTAGAAAAAACACTGTCCCAACACATTTTTCTAGAAATCCTTCTAGAAATCTTTATCTTATCTTTTCTTTTTAAAGATTTTATTTGTTTATTTGAGAGAGAGAGAGAGAGAGAGAGCATGAGAGGGGAGAAGGTCAGTGGGAGAAGCAGACTCCCCATGGAGCTGGAAGCCCAATGCAGGACTCGATCCTGCGACTCTGGGATCATGACCTGAGCCAAAGGCAGTCGCTTAACCAACTGAGCCACCCAGGTGCCCCTAGAAATCCTTATCTTTTCTGCAAAGAATTTTTACTTTTAATCCACATATCACTTCTACCATCATCTCAAGAGGGTGGGACTTGTGTCTTTGTCGTAAGTAGGGTTTTGAGAACTCCTACTCCAATAGCACGGGCTGGCTGTGTGGTGACTTTTCCCTTGGTGTGCAGTAGGGGAGCCTCATTATAGAACACTTATCTCATCTCCTTTGTCTGTGGGTCACCACATCTTTCCTCAGAAGGGTCTCAGTCTTGTTCTCCAGGAAGCTCAGCTAGAGGTTCAAGTGAAATATTCCTTGTTTGGGAGAACTCTCTACTAGGCCTTGAATAATTGGCAGGGGAGTAAAATGGGGGATTGGAGGAGATGACCAATGTGCAGTTCTTCAACCTGACCTCAAAGAAGACCTTGTCCTCCTCATTGATCAGACACCTTATATAAGAAAGCAAACAGATTGAGCTCAGCCTGGCTCTTATAGAACTAACGGGGCTCCAGTCTCTGACTCTACTCATTTCTGTGGACCCCCACAACTACTTGTCTCAGGAGATTAGAAATTGCAGCAACTGGAGTCTGTCCACAAACCAACATCCCCTACATGGCTATTGTATTCCTCTAGATAAAAATATCAACCCAGCAGTCTTTCAAAGAGGGCTGTTTACCATTAAAAAAAAAAAAAGTCTACTTTCTCCATAACCAGGACAAAAAGTAATGTGCTTGTACTTCCCCAAGCCTTAGAAACACTACCCTATTAGGACGAGCAGTATTTTCACTAGGAACTCTATCCTTGGTCTTAGTGTCTCCATTTGTGCCCCAGGCCACCACATGGGAAGCAAATGTAGTGTTTGTCCATTTGAGGATACTCATGGGTCTCTTTGCCTTGAACCAGTTTTGGAAGGTCAGTGACTGCTCCATTAGGCTCCCCATAAAGCCAGAAAAATGCCAGTCAAGACTTTTAACTAGTAAGAGCCCATCTAAGTGTTGGAACTGGAACTGGAACCTCTGGAATCATGCACCTCTCATTTTTCTTTTTAATTCAGACTAGAAAATAAGGCTTTAAAAATCACCTTTAGTGCCTTCCTTTTAGGTATTTTCTTGGGAATCTGAGAATTTAACTCGGTAAATTTACAAGGCTATATTTTCCTTTCTTCTTTTCCTATGCCTGCCATCCTGCATATGCCCAAAGTTATAGGCATTTTGTAGTACTCTCTGTGGCCAGTCTCATCACAGTGCACTGGTATTTCTGAAATCAGCAATGACTGATAAGATCCTCTAAGGTGGTGGTTGAAAGAGTAAGCTCCAGAATCAAATTGATTGGATTTAAATTATTAGAAGTGTGACAGAAGAACTGTCAATTATTAGAAGTGTGACCTTTTACAAGCAAATCAACCTCCCTAATTACTTCCTTTAATTTAAGCTTTATTTTCTTTATCTAAAGTAACTGTACCCACCACATAGAGTAAAAATAGGGAGAATAAGACACTAAGAATTTAAGTGACTGACACATTTATAATAGCATTAAAAATCATGATAGACCATGTTCATAAATTGTATTAAAAAGTAGTCTGTAAGTGTCTGTAAATGAAATTGCTGGCTAAGTGACAGCACATTTTGTTTTTTGTGGAAGTCAGCAAGATAATCCTAAATTCACATGGAGATGTAAAAGACTAAGGAGAGTGAGACCACCTTTAAAGAATAGAAAAAAAAATGAAAGAACTTTGTGACATTGTTATAAGGATAGGCTAATAGACTAGTAGAACAGAGTAGAAAATCCAGCAATAGACCCATACATATAAGGACAAAAGAAGCCCTGAAAAGCAGTGGGAATAGAGTAACCTATTCAGGAAATTATGCTGAATCAATTAAATATTAATTTGGAAAAAACATGAAATAATATCTATCTCAAATCATACACAAAGATCAAGGGATTGCAAGTTAAATATGAAAGATAAAATAATATAATTTCTAGAGGATAATAAAGGAGCATTTCTTCATAACAGGAAAAAAATCTTAAATAAGGCACAAAAAGGATTAACCATAAAGGAAATGATGATCAAACTATTCTACACTAAAATTAAACACTCCTCTTCTACAAATGAAACCATTAACAGAGGGAGGAAATATTCACAACACCTTTAACTGGTAAAGACTCTGTATCCAAAGTATATAGGGAACTCCTATAAATCAATAAGCAAATCACAGACGATACAAATAAATGGGCAAGAAATCTGACATTAGACTCCAAAAAGGCACTCATATAAATATCTAAGAAGTTTCTTAAACCTTAGTCTTCAGGAAAATACATATTAAAATCTCAGTGAGATTAACTGTACTTGGCCATTGTGTATAATCCTTTTTATATATTGCTAGATTCTATTTGCTAATATTATGGTAAGGATTTTTATGTCTATTCCTGAGGGCTATTGGTCTATAGTTTTCTCTTTCTTTGGACTGTCTCTCTCTAGTTTTGATATCATGATAATACTTTCCATTAACTAAACTGGGAATTGTTCCCTCCCTTTCTAATTGCTGGAAGATTTCATGTAGAACTGGTGTTAATTCATTAAGCATTTTGCAGAATTCTCCAGTGAAACCATATAGGCCTGGAGATTTCTTTTTTGGTAGTTTTTAAATTAGTAATTTAATCTCCTTAATAGTTATAGGTCTGTTCAATTTATGTATTTCATATTAGGTAAGTCATAGTAGTTTGTGTTTTTCAATGCAGTGTTCCATTTTATCTAAGTTGTCAAATTTATGTATGCAGAGTTGTATATAGTAAGCCTTTATTATCCTTTCGGTGTCCGCAGAATATGCAGAATATGTCCTATTTCATTTCACATATTGGTGATTTATGTCTTCTCTCTTTCCTTTGTCAGTCTTGCTAGAGATTGGTCACTTTCACTGATTTTTTTCAAAGAACCAGGTCTTTGTTCCATTGACTTATTCTATGTTTCCATTTTAAATGTTATTGATTTATGTTCTTATCCTTAATATTTCCTTCCTTCTGATTACCTTGGGTTTATTTTACTCTACTTTTTCTAGGTTCTTGAGGTGGGAGCTCTAATATTCTTTCAACTTAGCTGTACATTTGAAAAATTTTCATAACAAAATGTTGCAAGGGAAAAGAATTTACTCAGGCACAGGACCTTTGACAGCTTTCCTGACCTTCATACTCACCTTCACTCCAGTATAAATGTTATTATTTCCCCATCCTTTGAGCTTCTGTAATGTCTTATACATACTTTCATCACTGTATTTTAGTTATCTGTTTGCATTTGTCTCCTCTATTAAACTCTGAGCTTTTTGAGGATGGAGATTATGCAATTTATCTTTGTATCCTAAATACTGGTCTAGGTACTTCCTCAACCTGATAAAGGTTATCTACAAATACCCTCCAGAAAAATATTATACTTGACAGAGAAAGACTGAAAAACTGAATGCTTTCCGCCTATGATTGGGAATAAGGCAAAAGTGTTTGCTGTCACTACTCTTACTCAAAACAGTACTGGGAATTTTAGCCCATGCAATAAGTCAAGAAAGGGACATAAAGTGTACATAGATTAAAAAGGAAGATATAAAACTTCACCTTTTGCAGATGACATGATTAACTACACAGAAAAATCCCCAAGGAATTTACAAAACATTACCGGAACTAATAAGTGAGTTCATCAAGGTTATAGGATTACAAATAATCATGTAAAAATCAGTTGTATTTCTATACACTATCTATGAACACATAAATACTGAAATTAAAAATGCAATGCTGTTTATAATCATAAAAAAGGAAATACTTCAATATAAATATAAAATAGTAGACAGCTTGGGGCACCTGAGTGGCTCAGTCATTAAGCATCTGCCTTCAGCTCAGGTCATGATCCCAGGGTATGGGGATTGAGCCCCACATCCCCACATGAGAGGGGAGCCCCCTTCTCCCTCTCCTTCTGCTGCTCCCCCTGCTTGTGCTCTCCTGCGCTCTCTGTCAAATAAATCAATAAAATCTTAAAAAAAAGAAAGTAGATGGTTTATATCCTAAAAATACACAACACTGATGAAAGAAATCAAAGAATAAATAAATCTAAATAAATGAAGAGATATACCATTTTCATTGATTAGGAGACTCTACATAGAAAAGTCATTAATTCTCTCCAAATTTATATACAGGTTTAACATAATTTTTTATTTACAAAATTATTCTAAAACATATATGGAAAGGCATATATGGAACTAGAATAGCTGAAACAATTACGAAAACTAAGAATATTGTAGGATGAATCAATCTATCCAATTTCAAGATTTATTATGTATGATACTATACAGATAGCCAACAGACACATGAAAAGATGCTCAACATCACTCATCATCAGGAAAATGTAAATCAAAACCACAATGCAGGGCGCCTGGGTGGCTCAGTGGGTTAAAGCCTCTGCTTTCGGCTCAGGTCATGATCTCAGGGTCCTGGGATCGAGGCCCATATCGGGCTCTCTGCTCGGCGGGGAGCCTGCTTCCTCCTCTCTCTCTGCCTACTTGTGATCTCTCTCTCTCTGTGTCAAATAAAGAAATAAAATCTTTAAAAAAAACAAAACAAAACCACAATGCGGTATCACTTCACACTTGTCAGAATGGCTAAAATAAAAAACACAAGAAACAACAGGTGTTGGTGAGGATGCAGAGAAAGGGGAACCCTCAGGCACTGTTGGTGGGAATACAAACTGGTGCAGCCACTGAGAAAAACAGTATGGAGTTTCCTCAAAAAATTAAAAATAGGATGATTATATGATCCCATAATTCCACTACTGGGTATTTACCCAAAGAATATGAAAGCGCTACTTTGCAAAGATATGTGCACCCCTATGGTAATTGCAGCATTATTTATAAATTATCATCACAAACTATGGAAGCAACTCAAGTATCCATCCATAGATAAAGATGTGTATGCAACAGAACATTACTCAGCCATAAGAAAGAATGAAATCTTGCCATATGCAACAATATGGATAGAGCTAGAAAGTATAATGTTAAGTGAAATAAGTCAGTCAGAGAAAGACAACTATGTGACTTTTTTACTCACATGTGGAATTTAAAAAGCAAGACAAAAGAACGAAAAAACTAAGAGACAAACCAAGAAATAGACTCTCAACTATAGAGAACAAACTGATGGTTGCCAGAGGGGGAGGTGGGTGGAAGAATGGGTGAAGTCGGTAAAGAATATTAAAAGTACACTTAGCATGATGAGCACTGAGTAATGTATAGAACTAGTTAATTACTATATTGTACACTGGAAACTAATATAACGCTGTATGTTAACTATACTGAAGTTAAATTTTTTTTAATATATAGAAAAATCGAATGTCAGGATATTTAAAAAAAAACCACTATGATACTAACAGAGATAGACACATAGATCAATAGAATAGAATGTAGAATCCAGAAATAGATCCCTAGTTATTTGTCTGACTGATTTTTGACAAAGGTGAAAAAGCAATTCAATGAAGAAAAGGAAACCTTTTTAACAAGCAGTGCTGGAGCAATTGGAGATCCTTGGATTAAAAAAATAAAAGGAACTTGAACCTAAATATTACGCCTTATGTAAAAATTAGCTCATAATTGATGATGGACTTAAATGTAAAGTGTAGAACTTTTACAAAAACAAATAGAAGGAAATCTTTGGGGTCAGGATAGCCAAGAGTTCTTAAACTTGATGATTCAAACTGTAGATGGAAGAATTGAAAAATTTGAACTCCACCAAAATTAAACACTTTTTGTTTGCAGAAGATCGTGTTAAAGGACAAAAAGATAAGGTACAGACTGGAGAAAGGTGTTTGTAAACCAGATATACAACAAAATACTAGTAAATATAAAGAACTCTCAAAATTCAACCATAAAAAACAAACAAACCAATTAGAAAATGGGCAAGACTTGAGATATTTCACCAAAGGGAATAAACAGATGGCAAATAAGCACACAAAAAGATATCCAACATTATTAACCATTAAGGAGAGGCAAATTAAATATTACAATGATATACCACTACACACCAATCAGAATCATTTTTAAAAAATGACAAGAAATGCTGGCAAGGAAATAAAGAAATTGAATCACTCATACATTGTTATTGGAAATGTAAAATGGTATAGACACTCTAGAAAACAATTTGATTTCTTAAAAAATTAAACATGCAATTATCATGTGACTCAACAATTGTAATCCTGGGCATTTTGAGAAATAAAAACTTATATTCACACAAAAACTTATGCATGAATATTTACAGCAGCTTTATTTGTAACAGCCAAGAATTGGAAACTCAGATGTCCTCCAATGGGTGAATGACTAAACAAACCATGGTACATCTGTACTATGAACTACTCTTCACTAAAAAAATTAATTGATACATGGAAAAATCTAGATGAGTCTCCAGATAATTATGCTGGGTAAAAAAAAAAGCCAATGCCAAAAGATTAGGTTACTGTATGATTCTATTTATATAGCATTCTTGAAATAATAATTTATAGAAACAGAGAACAGATTAGAAGTTGTGAGATATTAAAAAGGGGGTGAGATAGGAAGAAATTAGCTGTGGCTATTAATGGAGAAGATGAGTAATGATAGGAATTCCCTTGTAGTAACAGGAACATTTCTTATCTTGACTGTATGAGTGGTAATATCCTGATATGGTATTATAGTTTTAAAAGATGCTACCATTGAGGGAAACTGGGCAAAGAGTACATAGGATCATTCTGTATAATTTCTTACAACTGCATGCAAATCTTCCATTGCCTCAAAATAAAAAGTTTAATTAAAAAAAACACAATGAGAGAATACTACATAACACTAGAATGACTAAAACTAAAAAGATTGAAAATATCAAGTCTCTTTGCAAGTGTAAAACAATGGAAGCTCTCAATTACACTCCAGGTAGAATTGTAAATTGGTATAACCACTTGGAGTAACTGCTTGGCATTGTCTACTAAAGTTAAACATATTTGTACAATATTGCCAGCAATTTCACTTTTAGATTTATATCCAACAGAAATGTTTAGAAATGTGTTCCAAAAGACAAACATTTTTCTTAATTGTCTCAAACTAGAAACAACCTAAATGTTCTTTAACTGTAGAACAAAATAAATTATGATATATTCATACAAGAAAACATTGTACCATGATGAAAATTAACAAAATAAACAGCATTAGTGAGTTTTGCAAACATAATGTTGATTTAAAAATCCAAGTATATTAAATAGTATACACTGTATGATTCTACATATATAAATCTCAGAAATGGGCAGAACTAACTTGTGATGTTAGAAGTTTGGATAGAAATTACCTTTGGGAAGGAAGATGGGGTTAGTGACTGAAAGTGGCATAAAGGGGACTTCTGGGTGTGTTCACTTTGTCATGATTTATTGGCCTCAACACTATGACTTGATATGAACAATAAGTGCACTTTTCTGTATGTACATTATACAGTTAAAAAGATGCTTTTTAAAACATAAGACCTTCAGGAAAAATTGACAAATCCATTCTCTATGACAGACTTCACTGTACCTCTACAATTGATTCAGAGAATCAAGTAGGAAAAAAAAGTTGAGGATATAGAAAATTTGGACAACACAATTAACAACCTTATCTAATAATTAGAACACATAAATGTTTATGAAATATAACCACATCCAATGTCTTAACATTTTATCTGTACTCCAAAATTCTTTCCTCTCTCTGAGACTCAAGCTTTTTGTTTACAAAAACAGGACATATGGATTTATTTCTTTTTTCTGCCCCATAGCATATTCTCTGCATTAGCAAACTCAAAGCCAGTTGTTTGAATTGTGGAACAGAAAATGGTAATTCCACATACAAAACAATTTTAAGCTAGGATCTCAAAATATTTACTAAGCACCTATCTTGTACGAAGCACTGTGGTAACTTGTAGGGATATGAAGATCCATGATACAGGATTCCTGGCTTTGAGAAATTCACCACCCAATAGAGGAGAGTGATAAATAAAACAATGATATCCATTGATGTGCTGGAGCTAGCTGATAAAGGCTCATGAGAGCCAACTGTTGACCATTTAGGAATTTTTGCCAGTCAGCTGTTAAAATCAGTGATAGCTTCAAACTGGCCAAGGTTTGGCCAGTATTGAGAGTATTTATAACAATGGAAATCAACAAATGCTACTAATCAGAGATCCCCCACACCCTCCAAGGAGCTTGTTTACTAGCACACTACTAATTGTATCAGAAAACAACTTGATAAATACTTTGTAATACAAAAGGAACTATCTGTTGTCAGTGCACAGGGAAGGCTCAACAAATCAGGAGAATAAAGTTCCAGAATACTCCAGTAGATAGGTTCAATTTGACTTGTCTGCCACAAAGTGAATAGAGGTTTGTCATAATTATAAAGGTGGCCATAACATTCCAACAGAGCAGATTGTTTGTGAAAATCACTGAGATATGAGTCATATTACAGGGGTAGGCCTGCATCACACACTTGTTTGGGTTATACTTTATACAAAAGCACTGTATCTAATGGGTTTTAATTCACATCTTCATTGTTTTTCAATTTTGCATGTTTTCTTTACAACCATTGAATCCAGGAGTTTCTTTTTTGACAGATGTACTGCTTAAGGGGCATATATTTACATTTTTAAAAGTTGCCTTATGGTTAATCTCATTTTGTAGTTAATATGATCGACAGTTACTCCATCAGAATGTTTGCTGAGTTCCCAGTTTAAGTCTACAAGTACTTTCACTAAGACATGATTCACATGTAATTATATTTAATAATTAATATTTATTTATTTTTTATAAGATTTTATTTATTTGACAGAGAGAGATCACAAGTAGGCAGAGAGGCAGGCAGAGAGAGAGGAGGAAGCCGGCTCCCTGCTGAGTAGAGAGCCCGATGTGGGGCTCCATCCCAGGACCCTGAGATCATGACCTGAGCTGAAGGCAGAGGCTTTAACCCACTGAGCCACCCAGGTGCCCCTAATAATTAATATTTAATAATATCCATTTGTTGTAACAAAATCCAACTGGAGTAACAATTTGTTTTGTTCTAACTTTTGCTATTGACAAATGAGGAGACATACTAACATACATGCTTTTTCCTTGAAGAAGAATTGTGTTTTTCCAATTCCCAAAAAGGTGCTACATGGGTGGTCCGAGCCTGGTAGGGGAGAACAGAAGTGTAGGGTACTAGTCCTCAGGGCATGGGAATAAAAGTACTTTCATCGTATGTAGTTTTTCTTGAAACTTAGGATATAATGTTTTCTATTCAGTCATTCATTTATTTCCTAGTTCCTGTTTGCCGACTATACAAAATTTAAATTCTGTAGAAGTTATATGAAGCACATAATAGGAAATCAAGTAATATACAATTGAATTAATTAATGAATTCCCAAAACTTATTAAAGAAAATTCTAACCCTTACTATCCCAAGAACTCTAGGAAAAAGCGCTTGTGATCACCACTCATGAAATCTCCAACAAATCCAGTAACATCTTCACTAAGGATAGGCAGTGCATTTGCAAAGGATGGCAATGAGAGCAGATAAAAGAGATTACTTAAATGCCTTAAAAAACTATATCTATGTGATCTTTGTGCCCTAAATTACCTTTAAAATTCATGCAATTGAATTAAAAGTTGTTTTACTATTACTTAGAACATCATTATATATTTGCACTCTAGTAAAGTAATCATTTATTCCAAATTTGGGGGGATATTTGCTTTAATTTTGACACAGTTCTTGGAAGTAGTGTTTTATGACTCTCTTTACCACTTGCTTTTTCTTAGGATAAAATGTCTGATTAGTTGCTTTGAATAGCTATGAATGCTGAGCTCTTTTAGCTGATTAAGGAATTTTCTTATGTGATAACATTCCCATCATCTGGGGTTTTATGCTTTTTTACCAGCAGTGCTTAAAGGCAAGAAGTATTTGATTGTGCTTCCACACCTAACAGCATAAGGAGGATATAGAGAATCACAGAATTGGGAGCCAGGAGCCATGATGAGAGTAGAGCTACAGGCATGCAGTTGAACCTAGATGAACTTAGGACTCCTGACAATGTCAATACTTTTATCAATTGACATTTTAAAAAGAATGGAATATTATGTGACCATAAAAAGGATGAATTCTTGCCATTTGTGACAGCATGGATGGGAGCAAGAGGGGATTATGCTAAGTTAAATAAGTCAGACGGAAAAAAACAAGTAATATATGATTTCATTCATATGTAGAATCTCAAAAATACAACAAATGAATAAACAAAAAATAGAATCAGACTTATAAATACAGAGAACAAATTGATAATTGCCGGAGGGGTAGGGGGTAGAGGTGAGGGAGGATGAGTCAAATAAAAAGGATTAAAAGTCCACTTAAAGCTGTGGTATATTAGTTTTGGGTGTACAATATAATGATCTAACAATTCTATACATTACTCAGTGCTCATCACATAAGTGTACTCTGAATCCCTTCATATAATTCACTCATCCCCCCACCCACCTCCCCTCTGGTAACCATCTGTAGTTCTCTATATTTCAGTGGGGTTGTCTTTGTTTGCTTTGTTCCTTAAATTTCACATATGAGTGAAATTATATAGTATTTGTCTTTCTCTGACTGACTTTTTTCACTTAGCATTATACCCTCTGGATTCATCCATGTTGTAGCAAATGGAAAGATTTTTTTTTTACGGCTGAGCAATAGTCTGTTGCATATATATACCACATCTTCTTATCCATTCATCAATGGATGAATACTTGGGCTGCTTCCATAATTTGGTTATTGTAAATAATGCTGCAGTTACCATAAGGGTGCATATATCTCTTCAAATTAGTGTAGATACCCAGTAGTGGATTATGGGATCATATGATCATTCTATTGTTAATTTTTTGAGGAACCTCCATATTGTTTTCCACAATGGCTGCACCAGCTTGTATTCCCACCAACAGTGCATGAGGGTTCTTTTTTCTTCATATCTTTACCATTTCCTGTGTCTTATTCTAGCCATATGACAGGTGTGAAGTGATATTCCATTGTGGCTTTCATCCCTGGTAATTAGTCGTGTCGAGCATCTTTTCATGTATTTATTTGCCATCTGTATGTCTTCTTTGAAAAAATGTGTATTCATGTCCTCCACCCATTTTTAATTGGATTATTTGTTTTTAGGTATTGAATTAGAAAATTTCTTTATGTATTTTGGATATTAAACTGTTATTAGATATATCATTTGCAAATATCTTTTCCCATTCGGTGGAATGTCTTTTTGTTTTGTCGATGGTTTCTTTCACTTTGTAAAAACTTTTAATCTTGAGGTAGTCCCAATAGTTAAATGTCGCTTTTGTATCCCTTGCCAAAGAAGACAAATCTAGAAAAATGTTTCTACAGCTGATGTCAAAGAGATTACTGGCTATGTTCTCTTCTAGGAATTTTATGGTTTAAGGTCTCATATTTATGTCTTTATTCCATTTAAGTTTATTTTTATGTGTGGTATAAGAAAGTAGTCTTGTTTCATTTTTTTGCATGTAGTTGTCCCATTTTCCCAAAACCATTTGCTGAAAAAACTTTTTCCCATTGTATATTCCTGCCTCCTTTGTCATAGGTTGATTGACCATAAAAGAATGGGCTTATTTCTGGGCTCTCTATTCCATTTCATTGATCTGTGTGTCTATTTTTGTGCCAGTAGCATTCTGTCTTGATTACTACAGCTTTGTAGTATATCTTAAAATCTAGGATTGTGATATCTCCAGTTTTGTTCTTCCTCAAGATTGCTTTGGTTATTCACAGTCTTTTGTGGTTCTGTACAAATTTTAGGATTATTTGTTCTAGTTCTATGAAAATGTTGTTAGTATTTTGATAGGGATTGTATTAAATCTGCAGATTGCTTTGGATAGTATGGACATTTTAACTATTGGTTCTCCCAAGCCATGAGCATGGAATATCTTGGAGCATTTGTTTGTGTCATCTTTAATTTCTTTCATCAGTGTTTTATAGTTTTGAGAGTATAGGTCTTTTACCTCCGTGGTAAAGTTTATTCCTAGATACTTTATTCTTTTTGATGCAATTGTAAATGAAATCATTTCCTTAATTTCTCCTTCCACTACTTTATTATAAATATTTCAAACTTCAACAGATTTCAATATATTAATTTTGACCCTCAACTTTACTGAATTCATTTCTCAGTTCTAGTAGTTTTTTGGTGGAGTTTTGAGGGTTTTGTATACATAGTATCATGTCATCTGCAAATAGTGAAAGTTTTACCCCTTCATTACCAATTTGGATACCTTTTCTTTTTCTTTTCTGATTACTGTGACCAGGACTTCCAGCACTATGTTGAATAAAGTGGTCAGAGTAGACATCCTTGTCTTGATCCTGATCTGAAAGGAAAAGCTCTCAGGTTTTTCACCATTAACTATGATGTTAGCTATTTTTTTATATATGGTTTTTACTATGTTGAGGTATGTTCCCTTTACATCTACTTTGTTCAGAGTTTTTACCATAAATGGATGTTATACTTTGTCAAGTATTTCTTCCGTATCTATTGAAATTAATGTGATTGATCATGTTGACTGATTTGCAAAAATTGAATGACCCATACATCTCTGGAATAAATCCTACTTGATCATAGTGAATGATTTTTTAATGTATTGTTGGATTCAGTTTGCTAATATTTTGTTGGGGATTTTTTTATATCTATTTTCATCAGAGATATCAGCCTGTAGTTCTGTTTTTAGTTTCTTTATCTGGTTTTGGTATCAGCGTATTGCTGGCCTCATAGAATTTAGAAGCTTTCCTTCCTCTCTTATAATTTGAAATTTTTTGAGAAGAATAGGTATTAACTCTTCTTTAATTGTTTTGTAGGATTCACATGTGAAGTTGTCTGGTTCTGGACTTGTGTTTGTTGGGAGTTTTTTGATTACTGATTCAATTTTATTGTTAGTAATTGGTCCATTCAAATTTTCTATTTCTTCTTGATTTAGTTTTGATAGGTTATATGTTTCTTGGAATTTATCAACCTCTTCTAGGATATCCAATTTTATGCATATAATTTTTCAAAATATTCTCTTATACTCCTTTGTAATTCTTTGATGTTGGTTGTCATTTCTCCTTTTTCATTTCTGATTTTATTTACTTGAGTCCTCTCTCTCTCTTTGATGAGTCTGGCTAAAGGTTTATCAAATTTGTTATCTTTTCAAAGAATAGCTGATTTCATTGATCTGGGTTTTTGTTGTTGTGGTTTAATCTCAATTTCATTTATTTATGCTCTAATACTTAATATTTCCTTCTCTCTGCTGGTTTTGGAATTTGTTTGCTCTTCTTTTTCTACCTCCTTTAGGTATAAGTATAGACTATTTGATTTTTTTCTTGCTTCTTAAAATAGTCCTGTATTGCTGTAAACCTCCCTCTTAGAAAAGCTTTTGCTGGATCTGCAAAGATTCTGGACCATTGTGTTTTCACTATCATTTGTCTCCATGTACTTTCTTATTTTCTCTTTAACTTCTTGGTTGACTCATTCATGTTTAGTAGCATGTTATTTAACCTCCATATATGATATTTTAAGACTTTTTCTTGTGATTGATTTCTAGTTTCAGAATGCTGTGGTCAGAAAAGATGCACAATATGATTTCAATCTTTTTGAATTAGTTGAGATTTGTTTTGTGACCTGGCATGTGATCCATTCTGGAGAATATTTCCTGTACAGTTGAAAAGAATGTTTTGGGATTGAACTGTTCTGAATATATGTTAGATCTATCTGGTCATTCAAAGCCACATTCAAAATGTGTCATTCAAAACCAGGGTTTCCTTATTGCTTTTCTATCTGGATTATCTATCCATTGATGTAAGTGGGGTGTTAAAGTCCCCTATTATTATTGTATTACTATCAATTTCTTCCTTTATGTCTGTTAATAGTTGCTTTATGTATTTGGGTGCTCCCAAGTTGGATGCATAAATATTTACAATTATTATGTCTTCTGTTGGATTGTTCCCTTTATAATTATGTAGTATCCTTTTTGTTTCTTTATTGTTTTAAAATCTATTTTGTCTGATGTAAGTATTGCTACCCCGGCATTCTTTTCAATTCTATTTGCATGATAAATGGTTTTCTATTCCTTCACTTTTAATCTGCCATGAATCTTTAGATTTGAAATGAGTCTCCTGTAACCAGCCTATAGATGGGTCTTGCTTTTTTATCCATTCAGTCACCTTATGTCTTTTAATTGGAGCATTTAGTCAATTTACATTCAAAGTAATTATTGATAGGTATGTACTTATTGCCATTTTGTTATTTGTTTTATAGTGGGCTTTTTGTAATTTTTCTCTGTTCCTTTCCTCTCTTGTTCTCTTTTCTTGCGGTTTGACGGCTTTCTTTAGTGATATGCTTGGATTCCTTTCTCTTTAGTTTTTGTATGTGTATCACAGGTTTTGATTTGTGGTTACCATTAGGTTTATATATAACATCCTATGCATATGGCAGTCTAAAGTAGAATAATGGTCGTTTAAGTTTGAAGTCATTCTAGAGATGGCTGGGTGGCTCAGTCTGTTAAGCATCTGCCTTCAGCTTGGGACGTGACCACAGGGTCCTGGGATTGAGCCCCACACTGAGTCCCACATCAGGTTCCTTGCTTAGCAGGAAGCCTGTGTCTCCCTCTGCCTGCAGCTCCCATGGCTTGTGCTCTCTCTCTCTCTCTGACAAATACATAAATAAAATCTTTAAAAAAAAAGTTTGAAACCATTCTAAACACACTAAATTTTTACTCCCTGCTCCAAGTTTTATGCACATGATGTAATACTTTATGTCTTTATATTTTGTAAGTCTCTTGACTGATTTTTATAAATATTTTATTTTACTGCTTTAGTGTTTTAATGTCTGTACTGGTTTTATAGCTGATTAATCTACTACTTTTATTATGTTTGCATGTACCTGTGAAATATTTTCCTCTCCTAATTTTCTTACTCCTGATTATGGCCTTTTCTTTCCACTCAAAGGATTCCCACTAATGTTTCTTGTAAGGGTGGTTTAATGGTGATGGATTCCTTCAACTTTTGTCTGGGGAAACTCTCTCTTTCTATTCTGAATGATAGCTTTGCTGGATAGAGTATTGCAGCTTTTTTTCTCAAATTAAAAAAAAAGTTAAAAATAAAATAAGGATAACTACAAATCTAAAAAAATTACTGTCTTTTCTCTAAAAAAATAAAACAAAAAGAGTTACATTAAAGCAATTTGATTCTAGACTGTCACATAAAGACTTTAGTAGCAACATTTTCAGGTAAGTCAGAGAAAGGAAAATAAAAAATCATAAGCCAAAAGATTCTGACTGCTGATTGTTCATATCTAGGTAGTCAAGGGGTCAAAGTCAGGATTTCATAGGAAAGCAGGGTCCAGAGTCTGTGAAATTTACCAGGGTGTTTCAAAAATTGGCTGTGGTGGGTTGTCAATCTGACCAAACTTTCCCTTCTCATCTCTCATAGAATTCCCTGACTTGTCCTTTTTCATCCTTTAAGACACAATATCCTGGGTTGCCTGATGGCTCACCTGGTGGAGCAACTGACTTGGTTTTGGCTCCAGTTGTGATCTCATAGGTTGTGAGTTCAAGCCCTGTGTCAGGCTCTGGGCTCAGCAGGGTGTCTGCTTGAAGGTTCTCTCTCTCTGCCACCCTTCACTCACTCACTCTCTCTCTAAAATAAATAAACCAATTTTTTTAAAAAAGGACACAGCATCCTTCACAAAAGAGAATATATTATTTCATTTGTGCAGATATCCAAAACAGGCAAGACTAATCTTTGGTGGAGAAAATCATGGCAGTAATTGCCTGTGGTGTCAGTGGGTATGCATGGGGATTGATGGGGCATGATGGATCTTTCTGAAGTGATGGTTATGGTCTGTATCTTGATAGGAGTTTAGTTACACAGTTGTTAAAGCTCATCAAAACTCAGTAAATGTTACAATTTGCATATTCTATTATATTACACAGTTTACATCAAAAGTAAAACATTGGATACAAATAGTGAACTCTAGTTAATGACATGCATGCAAAAGCATTTAGGAAAAGTGTACTGATGAGATTTACTTTGAAATTAATAAAAAATAACCTGAATTGATGTATAGATAGAGGAAGAGATAGATGGATAGATGTGGTAATATATAGTGAAATTGTAATGATAGAAGCTTTTCTTTTCTTTCTTTCTTTCTTTTTTTTTTTTTTTGTAGGCTCGATGTAGGGATCAAACTCACACAACCCTGAGATCAAGACCTAAGCTGATATTAAGAGACCAACACTTAACCAACTGAGCCACCCAGGTGTCCCAATAGAAGCTTTGTTTAAAAGGCTTTGCTAAATTTTTTCAACTTTACTATATGTTTGAATTTTTTGTAATGTTAGGTGAAAAATTTAATTCCAGCATTAGTACCTTCAATGTATCTCTCCTGACCCTTACTCTCTAGCACTAGGATAAACTAGGCTATTTCCCCTTTTTTGTAGTCCCAGGATGCTTTACACATATTTGCATATTGACTGATTGCATCTATCTCCTCCAATCATATTATGAGCTTCTTAAGGACAGGGATTATGCAATTTACCTTTGTATCCCAAGCACTAGTCTAGGCATATAGTAAGACAGATACCATATGATCTCTCTTATATGTGGAATCTAAAATAAATAGGTAAACCAAGCTCATAGATAGAATAGATTGGTAGTTGCCAGAGCTGGGGAGTGGGAGAAATGGGTGAAGGGACTCAAAAGGTAAAAAGAAATAAGGGAATCCAATACTAAAAAGCTATTTGAAACCACAGCTCTGTGGCCCATCTTAATGGATATAAAATAACATTACTGTTTGTATGAAATAACTTTAAAGATAAAAAATGAGGAAAAAAGAAATATAATATGTGCAATGTACACAAACACTAAGTGTATAGCTCAATGAATTTTACAAAATGAATTACTTGTGAAACCACCACCCAATAACAGCAACTAGGAAATTTCCCTCATATCCATTCACCATTATAATCCTATGGAAAAAGAGAGCACCTATTTTACTTCTGTTTTCATAAATTAGTTTTGCCTCTTTTAAAAATTCATATAAATGGAATCAGTCTTTCATTTAATACTATATCTATAAATTTAACAAAATTGTCTGTAAAAGTTGTACATGCTTTCTCATGACTGTATAGTATTCTACATGAATAAAAGAATTTATTTACTTGTTTTACTTGGCTCTCTGTTTCTGTTCTAGTTTTGAACAATTAAAAATAAAGCTATAATTTTAAAAGCTCAATAAGCATAGTATTTTAATAAATTATCAGAGGCATTACATTTTCCCCTAAACACAAAGGAATTTTGCTCCTATACTCGGCAGGTTTAGAGAGTTGGCCATTCAACAAATGAATAAAGACAGCACGAGCCACAGAAATTCGTGATAAAATAAACATCTATGAAACATAGGCTGTGGCACACAAGTAAA
This sequence comes from Ailurus styani, assembly GCA_002007465.1. Lineage (NCBI taxonomy): Eukaryota > Metazoa > Chordata > Mammalia > Carnivora > Ailuridae > Ailurus > Ailurus styani. The sequence continues at coordinate 648,933 of LNAC01000162.1, read as the reverse complement.
TATGGCTTGAACTACAAAGTGACAGAAGAAGGAAGAAAAGTATAGAGGAACATGTTGAAAAAGCAGTAGTAGGTGACAATTGGGGGCCACACTATCATAAGGCATAGGAAGTCACTACACCCAAGATTATCTCTAATGAGGAGAAAATAGAAAATTGGTTTCAAGAGTTGAAGAACATGGCATGAGAGAAAAGCACAACTATACTGTCACCTAGAAGGCATTCTGCAGGATTGTGAATGACGTTTTTCTTTTCTTTTACATTTCTCTGCTAGATTTTTTCATTCACCCACACTGGTGACAGGAATTAGAGGTTGTTTAATGATCCAGAGAGAGACCCAGCAGAACAGTCTTAGTAGAGCTGCACTGAAGCATTAAGCAAGTGTCAAAGTTAAGGTCTTTTGAGCTTAGTCTATGAGTACCGATTGCTAAAACCCAGTTGAGACTGTGTAACCAAAATGAAAAGAAGAGTGGAATAATCAACCAAATTCAGGGTAGCTGGTCTTTCCAGGTAATTCATCCACAAAAAACCTACATATGATTCTTCTTGAAGAGCTGGTTTTTATATATGGCTCAGTGTTCCCTGATATTAGACCTTCAAGTGAGTATCCAAATGGTAAGAGCCTACTGGTCCTCACCACCATTGGTAGCTTCACTCATTTAGCACTCTTAATAAAAACTACTAGCTATTTGCTACAAATGAATCGCTTCACTTATACCCTTCCTTACAATGGTACATCTGTATGAAATAACATTTTCCTATATCACTGGCTTTTATTTAATAACTCATCCTACTCAAATGTTCAACCACCTAAAATCAACTCAATAATTTTGTGTATAATCCATAACATTATCAAAATGACAAGCTGCACAGACTAAGTGACATTTTCGTGTCCAAATACTGATCCAAACATTTTACCTGTGCTTTTTAGGCTTCTTCAAATTTGTTTTTTAATCTTATATAATTTATTTTTAATAGACAATTTCACACTATAAAGTTCACCCATTTAAAGCATACAATTCAGTGGGGGTTTTTTTGTGTGTGTATTTGCAGAGCTGTCTGAACCATCACCACAAACCAATTTGAGAACATTTCATCATCTTAAAATATTACTTCTTTTGACCACAGTTTCAAATCATAATCATATTTTTTAATTAATAAGGAATTCCACACTTTAGGGTTTACCTCGATTCTTATTTCTTCTTCACATGGATTCAATTGCCTCAGTGTGTGTGTGTGTGTGTGTGTGTGTGTGTTAAGAGACAGAACGAACAGAAATCATCTATTTCAAACTTCTGATTGGTATAAAAATCTCCCTGCAGCATTTTTTGTGAACAGAACTATTTTTCTCACCTTTGCTTTTTAAGTAGCAAAAGTGTGTGTTTAGGGTTATTGGAATTGTATGATAGGTTCTTAACTGGAGCTGAAGAATTTTCATCCTGAGACAGCTCTTGAAAAAGGCAGCCTTGGGGTGACTGCGTGGCTCAGTCAGTTAAGTGTCTCCTTCAGCTCAGTTCATGATCCCAAGGTCCTGGGATAGGGCCGAATGTCAGGCTCCCTGCGCAGTGGGAAGTCTGCTTCTCCCTCTCCCTTTGCCTCTCCCCACTTCCTCATTCTCTCTCTTTCTCAAATAAAGAAATAAAATCTTTATAAAAAATACTTCAGAGTTAAGGATAAAGCTAGCAAATTTTAAATAAAAATAAATACATACATACAGCCTTTCCAGGGATGCCTGAGTGGCTCAGTTGGTTAAGCATCTGACTCTTGATCTCAGTGTAAGTCTTACCTAAGGGTTGTGAGTTCGAGCCTGGTGGTGGGCTCCATACTGGGCAAGGAGCCTACTTAAAAAGAAAAAAATGGGGATGCCTGGGTGGCTCAGTGGGTTAAAGCCTCTGCCTTCTGCTCAGGTCATGATCTCAGGGTCCTGGGATCCAGCCCCACATCGGGCTTTCTGCTCAGCAGGGAGCCTGCTTCCTCCTCTCTCTCTGCCTGCCTCTCTGCCTACTTGTGATCTCTCTCTCTCTCTCTCTGTCAAGTAAATAAATAAAATCTTAAAAAAAAAGAAAGAAAAAAAATGCAGCCTTTCCTGAATGAAAGCAAGATGATAAGAGAACTCCTGGAAACTGCTTTTGCTATGGCCATGATGAAGCAGAGAATGAAATATCTATTTCACTGTTTAGACGACTAAAGAAACCTCTAACTGAAGATTTTGAGAAAAGAAAAAGCTAGACTGTTGAATTAATTATACCACCTATATTGCTTCAGGGGAAAAAAGCTTTATTCTTTTCCTACCTGATTAGACATGCACTAAGATTATACCTTACCTGGTTATAATGTACATACTTGGAAATAATTTCCTAAGTTATGACTCCCTTCTCTCCACTATTAACTGTTTATCATAAAAAAACTGAAGCCTTGGCAGTGATGATTTTTCTAAGCCTGGTTGACTAGATTACTCTGGGCCAGACTAATCAGAAATCTAAGATCAAGGTAAGAAGAGCTTGACTCAATTTCTGAAATACGCAGGCTCAAAGATAGAGCCTACTGGTGAGTGTCACCTTCCTGCCCTGTGGACCAGAGAAGCAGACAGTTAATATGCAGTGAGAGAGAAAGAAGAATGAAGCTGATGTGTGCAAATGAGCAGACCAGGCAGAAAGAAAAGGGATCTGAGTAGTGAAAGAATTCTAGAGAGTTTTCCACACCCTAGTTCTTAAAACTTCCAATGTTCTACTGAACTTGGGCCCTTAGATTCTGTGAGATATTTCCTTATGCTTAAGTTAGCTAGTTTTGCTTTGTGTTACTAGAAACCCAGAAAGTCCTAAAAGTAGACGAGCTTAAAATAGGATCTAAAAATTTATTTAAGTTTCTGAATCACTTATGAATGATACCAAAGAAATAAAAAGATAAAATTTCTGCTTTTGATTAACTTAAAATCTTATTGTAGAAACAAAAGATTCACTTAAAATTCTCCAAAACAATGCAGCTTATTCTCTAATGAGCATTATATGGCATAATTCGTTGCCATAGAAAATGGAGAAATCCAAGTAAGCACTAGCAATGAGGGAAGACCTCAGAGGATTAGTTCTTTGTGTTAAACACTGAATGATGAATAACATTTGGTTAAGTAAAAAGTGACATGTGTTCTAGATTAAGAGACAGAAAGCCAAGAATTTGCAGAAATCCAACCAAAGAATAAAGATAAAAGATGAGATTGGGTGGAGGGGGGTGGAGTCAGATGATGAAGAGCTTGAATTCCAGAATGAAAAACGGTTTGGACTTCTGTAACCAACTCAGTAAAAGAAGAAATTGTAGATCCTTAAGCAGAGGTTCAATGTGACCAAGTACTTAAAAAAAGTTGAATCTGGTTGTAGTATGCTGTATAGTTTAGCAGCAAGTGAACTAACTTGGAAGACTTTTTCTCTTGGAAGATTCATTTCTCTGTGATTAGGGAAAGGTGAAAAAAATCTAGGACAGGTGGAAGAAGAAAGAAAGTTACTTTGATCAGTGCTTCTCAAACTTTACTGTGTGCATCAAATATCTGAGACCCTTCTTAAGGTGTAAATCTTAATAAGTTCTGGGCTGAGGCCCAGAATTCTGAATTTCTAACAACCTCCTAAGTAACACCTATGCTGCTAGTCTGTGGACCACACTTGAGGAGCCAAGATTTTGAAAATGATGATCTAATCCAATCTGCTAAAGGAAAATAAAAGAGCCAAAGATGACTCCAAGGTTTCTAGTGTGCTAGAGGAGAGCAGAGAGAGAAAAAGAGGGAACTGAGCCAATCCAACATTTACTGAGTGACTACTCTTCATTATTTTCTTTTATTCTGTTAATTTACCATATAAAGTAAACCCATTTATTCACTTAGTCAGCACTTGGGCACTTAGCATCCACTAAGTGTCAGGCATTGTTCTAAATGTTGTGGATTCAATAATGAATAAAACTATATAATAACTCTGCTTACAATTTAAGGGGAAGGAGAGAAAATAAATAAAAAAACTAAAATGGACATTATTAATGTTGGAAAAACCAAGCAAATAGTCTAAACTCACATAACTATAATTTTGGCTGAGTTTCATTCAAACGAGTACCATTAAACATCTTCTGTATAAAACAAACATGATATATTTATAAGGAATTCAGGATATATGTTGAAGTTAATACTATTTTTAAGTACTTGGAAAATATTTCTGGGGGCACCTGGGTGGCTCAGTCATTAAGCATCTGCCTTCGGCTCAGGTCATGATCCCAAGGTGCTGGGATGGAGTCCCACATTGGGCTCCGTGCTCAGCAGGGAGCCTGCTTCCCCCTCTCCCACTCCCCCGGCTTATATACCCTCTCTCGCTGTCTCTCTCTCTGTCAAGTAAATAAATAAAATATTAAAACAAACAAACAAATAAACAAACAAAGAAGTATTTCTGAAAGTCCTGGATACCTTAAATTTGTCACACCTGGACACCTTTTCAACAAAAGTGTGTCTATGAATGAGTGAAGGAATCCTTTGCAGCTTTACAGTCATCCCTCCCAAAACAAACAATTGTCTTACTAGTCAGCTGATGTATGGTCTGACTGAGTAGTGCTCATTTTCATCTGCAAAGGGCCACTCCAAGAGTTCCTCTTTGTTTCTTATCATGGGTCACAGAGAGGAATTTCTTTCCAAATACACTGTAGAAATTCATCTCTACAGTAAATTGAAGAAAACACTATGGGATTCATTATTCAAAGAAAGCAAAGAAATGGATTGAGAAAACTTATCTTTGTCTGTATATATATACATATGTATGCACTTATCTATCTATATTTGTACCTCTGCCATCTATGAATCTATAAAAAAATGAATAAATAAAATGTAAATGGAAGCCTATTAACCTATAATTGCTATAAAACAATAGTTTCTCATCCTCCAAAATTTATATTTAAAAATTGCTAAATGTATCTTTGTTCACTAAGCACTTTAATTAACATCTATAACGTGGTGATTATATTATTCAACATTTAAATGCTTAATTTGCAATCTGGAATTGCAGGCATTCCCTGATAAAGACATATTTTCATTTGTTGCATTTGTATTTTTAGTAGAAGACAAAAATAAGAAGATACTTATATGGTAATATGATTCGAGATCCATAAACAAAAGTTTCACTCCTTCTTTTTCATTGCTCTTGAGTTTTAAAACACAGTAACAATCTACATTTATGTATTGAGCTGTTGGATTTTTTTTCTTGTTATGAGAGGTTTGAAGTACTGTACCTGCCATCTACTGGAAGCCTATGGGAGGTACATTTCCCTACTAGTAACTCAAGACCTCCAGAGAATGAGTCTAGAAAATGCTATCAGTGCTATTTGAGAAAATTAGATCACAGGTTTTGAGATTCTTTACTGCTGGTGAAGAAAAGTAATGATAAAATAATCACATTAATCACTGGTAAAGGTACGGAATGAACCCATATACATTTGAGTAGGCAAAATGGAAAGAGTGATTCACCTCTGAAATATTAAAATGACTAAAAGGCTACAAGCGAAAAGATCTACAAATGTCCTTCCCAGCATTTCTTCTTAAGGGGAGTATTCTGGCCATAGACATATGAATATGTAATTCCAACTACAAGGATCTCTTCGGATCCACGGCAGCCAGGATTCAGAGACCTTCTCTAATGACTTCTGTTTATTTCTGGGCTTAAGTAGATTGTGTGAATAGGAGTAAGGGTAAATGCAAGAGAAGACAGGATAAGCACAGGCTATAGCTGAAATGTCAAATTACTGTAGAGAATGAAACACAATAGTTAGTTGTTTAATTATATGCTTTGTGACTACATTTAATTCCTTCAACTATGCTCTGGGTCAGAATAGTTATCTCCAGCCTTTAATGTAACCTAGACACCTACATGTCCAGGTGCCTAGACTTTCCTATTCAAATCATATCAATCAATTTTCTTACCCTAAATAATTTTAATATAATGTCTCCAACCACTCTTTTTTCTGGATTTATGGGGTAAGAACCAGACACTAAGAGTTACCCTTTAACTCAATTTTTATGAATGACTTTAAAAAATGTGATTTTAAAATACTTTAATATAGGAAACCTTCTAGCTTTTAATCATTTTGTACTTTCGGTGGCTAGAAGGAATTCTTAGCAGTAACAAGCTCCAGAATTACATGGTCCTAGACAGAGCTTGAAGATTTTATACTGATTAACAGTGGCATTAAGAGGTAGAATATTTAACTCAAGGTCATACAATTTAGTAGTACAGTCAAACTATAATTCAGATTGTTTCACTGTAGTCACTATTGTTTCTATGACCGTGTACTGCCTCAAATGTAATTGTAAAATATATATTGGACTTGGAATTGAAATAGGAATGCCCTTGAATGATTGTTATGGGAGAGAAAGGAATGTAGGAGAGAAAGAATAAAGATATTTGCCAGATATATCCTTGAAATTGTATATTATGTGTATTCACTTTCATTTTGAAGTTCAAAAAAGACCACTCCTCACATCAAAGCTTCAGACTTAAATAAGCTCCTCTTTCTCCCTAAATATATCAAAGAGAACACATGAAGACAGTGGTGTCCAGAGTTAGGGAGAGAGTTATAAAAGTAGGTGACATCCAGACATTTCTAATCTAAGTGATGAAATAGTAGGCCTTTTTATGTTGAACAGTATTACAGATTATTAGATCCTGAAAAACTTCAGCTGCAAACACCTGTAAATATGGGCTAATCACATCACTAGCATTGTTTAAAATACATAGTCAAACTCACAAAGAAGTTGTAAAATCTGCAGGGGCTAAAAGCACAGGGAACATTGAAAACCAGATTAGTAAACTGATGTTGACATGTTGGCAGCTTAAGAGAGTAGGAGATATTAGTCAGTATTGTTATTCAAATAAATTTAATAAACATTATGGACCAAAAACTAAGATATTAAGACTGCTTCAGCTGGGGAGTTGGACTAGCAAACCTTCTCCTCACAGAGTTATATAAAGCCAGGACATCTAAAAGGCTATGCCCTCAGAGAAATGGTAGCTAGGGAAAAATCCAACTATTGGCAAAGCGAAATGAAAGGAACCTTGTTGAGTTGACCTGGGATCTGGGTAGGAAAAAAGTCTACACCAAAAAGTTGCATCCACAGAAAGAGCAAACAGAGTAAGACCTCAGGAGCGTTAGGTGATAAGATTGAAACACATGAAAAAAGAAGTATGTTTAAACTGACTTAAATAAATAAAAGTCTAAGAGAGTAATGCAATGTTATTTAAAAATCATAAAACAGAATACTTTGCAGCAATAAAAAAAGATTAGGTAGATCCATATATGCTGATGTATGAATATTTCCAAAATTCATTATTATAGAAAATTTAGTTACAAAAGCATCATATAGTATAAATACATTGTTGTTTAAAGGAATTAAAAAGGCATTTATAGGTTTGCTTTAAGGATATGCATTTTCTTTATATCTGGTTCCAGTTAACTGCTTTGTTCCTATACTTTCAATTGAACACAGTACAAAATTATCACTAATAAAAAAATTGGAGCAGACAAATTTGAAAAAAAAAGGAATGAAAAATAACTTGTAGAAATAAAAAATTTAGTCACTGAAATAGGAAAAAGGAATTAGTTATGGCTAGAGATACAGTTAGTGAATAGAAAGATAAATTTGAAGATATTTTTCGCAGAAACAAGGAGAGACCAAGAAATGGAAAAATTAGAGAGGTTGAAAAGACATGAAGGTTAAATTAGAAAGTCCCATACAAATTCAAAAGAAATTTCAGAGAGGAATAGAGAGATAACGGTGGAGATGAAAATGGCTGAGAATTTTCCAGAAGTGATAAAACTCTCTAGTCCTCAGATTCAAGAAATCTTATAAATCCCAAGAAGTTTCTAAATTAGCAAAGGTGAGTAAATGATTTTAAAAACAAGCCAAGAGAAGAGACAGATCACAATCAACAGTTAGATATAGCTGTTTTATCAATAGCAATAATGAAAAACGGAAGACAGTGAATTATTCTCTTCAATGAAAAACTTAAATTACCATAAAAAAGAGTGTTTTGCATTCATTTTGGGGAGAAGAAAAAAACTAGTGGAGACTTAAATACACAATAAAAATAACATGTAAATTGGAGCAGTAACACTTTATTTCAGGAAAGTTTAGTGTCATGGTTACTTTTATATGATAACTTGACTGGGCCATGGGATGCCCAGATATTTGGTCAACATTGTCCTAGATGTTTCTGAGAGGGTGTTTTCAGATGAGATTAACATTTTTTTTTTATTTACTTGACAGAGAAAGAGAGAGATCACAAGTAAACAGAGAGGCAGGCAGAGAGAGAAGAGGAAGCAGGCTCCCCGCTGAGCAGGAACCCCAATTTGGGGCTCAATCGAGGACCCTGGGATCATGACCTGATCTGAAGGCAGAGGCTTTAACCCACTGAACCACCCAGGCACCCTGAGATGAACATTTAAATCAGTAGGCTCAGTAAAGCATATTGCCTTCCCTCAAGTGGATAGGCCTCCTCCAGTTGAAAGTTTAAATAGAACAAAAAGGCTGACCCTCCCATGAGTAAGAGAGTTCTTGACATTTCAAGGACTAAGATACTGGGTTTTCTTCTGTGTTTGCACTCAAACTGAGACCCATAATCCCTTCCTGGGTCTCAAGCATTGAGGAGAACCACACCAACAGCTCTCCGGGTTCTTAGACCTTCAGACTTGAACTGGAACTTAACTATTGGCTTTCTTGAGTCTGCAGCAAGCTGATTCACCCTGGAGATCTGAGATTTAGTAACCTCCATAATGGCGTGAGCCAAATCCTTGTAATAAATCTCTCTCTCCATCTTTCTCCTCTCTCTCTCTCACTCTATCTCTCCTCTCCCCGCTCCCCATCCCACCCCAAATTTCCATCTTGATCTCAATCTCTATCCTACTGGTTCTGTTTCTCTGCAGAACACTAAATAAAACGGATTTTGGTACTGAGAACAATTTTATAGAAATAGAATTAGAAGGATATGTTTTCTGAATTGGTTCTGGGGTTTGTGGAACTGGCTTTCTAATCTGATTAGATTTAAAGATGCTAATTACTCTGTTTTTAGTAGTAAAGAGAGAACTGATAGTCCCTGGTCTGATCAGGCAATAGAGATAAGCACACTATCACTGCCAGAGACTCCTAAACAACCACTTACAGGCAAGGGTATGAGTGACTATGTATATGATACTTTTGAACATTTTTGTCAAACTAACAAGTATAAAGAGATTGATTGGTTGTTCCTAATGCTTCTGGACAGAGTGGGTAAGGAAATAGGTGAGCTCAGGAATTCAAACTCCCAGCACAAGCACCACTGAGATGACCTGAAAGCTTCTGTGTGTGCCCTAAAGAACACTCATGTGCCCTGTAGCTTCAGGGTTCAAACTGCTGAAAATCAAATGCAGAATCTCAATCTGCAACTGACTGAATTACAGTGCAGTTTGAACACCCAGCCTTGCAGAGTGTCTACTACTAAAGACATTGACTGGGCAAGAATGGGGTCTTGAAAAGTGGAATGGGGATGTATGAGAAGACCCTGATGAAACTGGAAACACTGGGACCCTAAATTCTGATGAATCATCTTTGTCAATGGAAGTAGCTTCTCCAGTCCCAGTGGAAACAGCCTCCCCAGCCCCAGTAGAAGCCTCTCCATTTCCATTTGAGAGGATTAACCCTGTATTGCCTGATGAAACTATAAGGGCCTCCCCTGAGATAGCTGACATACAAAACAATGCTGATTCTCTTCAGGACCCACTCTTACAACCTCTCTTTGCTTCCAAATCTAAAACTAGCCTCAAGTCCCAGTAGGCACCGAAGACTGAGTTATACAGTATGACCCATAAAGAGGAGCAATATATTCCCAAAAAATTATTTGGATTTTCTAACTTACCCAGACAGAAATTTGGAGAACATGTGTGGGAATGGACTATAAGGATGTGGGATAATTGTGTCAGAAATATAAAGTTGATTGGGTCAGATTCATTGGTATGGGCTCACTAAGCAGAGATTCTGCATTTAAGGTTGCATCTGGGGGAGTTAAAAGGGGCTCTAACATTTTCTTTGGTTGGTGGCTGAAATATGGACCAAAAGGTGGCCCATAGTGAGTGAGCTGAAAATGCTGGACCAACCTTGGTTTAATGGAGAGGAAGGGATTCAAAGGCTTAGGGAGATTGGGATGTTAGGGTGGACTTGTCACTTAAGACCTACTCACCAGCCTGGGGCATCCAGAAGATACACCTTTCACCACAACTATGAGTAACAAATTTGTGCGGGGAGCACCATCATCCTTGAAGAGCTCTGTAACTGCTTGTCTCTGTAGGCCAGAACTTACTTTGGGATCTATAGTCGCTCAATTGGGAAACCTAAATGCAAGGGGAGTAATTGGATCCCAGGGTGGCAGGGGCCAAGTGGTGGCATTCAACCGCCAAAAGAAAGGTGAGTGTGATTATTGTAATGGATAGCAGATGAAAAGCAGTATTCAGAATAGTCTGACTCAAGCAGACCTCTGGTATTGGCTAGCTGATCATGGTATTCCTAGAAGTGAAATAGATAGTCTATTAAATTCTTATTTGATCTGTATAAGCAGAAAAATTCTAGGTTAAGTGAATAAAAGTCTGACTTGAATCATAAAAACAGAGTCATTCAATCAATTCCCAGACTTGAGCCAGTTTACAGACCCAGAGCCCTTTAAATGCAAGGGAGGCCCTCTTGAGGAAGGACCTCTTGAGGAGGGAACATGGTACACTGCCAGAAATTTATACTATTAATCTTTATCCCAGTCTTCCCCAAAGGGACATATGGCCTTTCTCCAGGGTAACTGTGCATTGGAGAAAAGGAAATAATCAGATCTTCCCAGACTGGTAGACACTATTTCTGAACTGACACTGATGCCAGGAGACCCAAAACATCACTGTGGTCTACCAGATAGAGTAGGGGCTATGGAGGTCAGGTGGTTAATGGAGTTTCAGCTTAAGTCTGACTCACAGTGGGGTCAGTGGGGCGCCAAATCCATCCTGTGGTTATTTCTCCAGCTCTGTAATGCGTAACTGGAATAAGCATGAACTTATTCAGCATGAGCAGCTGGCAGACTCCCCACATTGGTTCCCTGAACTGTGGAATGGTGGGAAAGGCCAAGTGGAAGCTACCAGAACTGCTTCTACCTAAGAAAATAGTAAACTGCTTCTACCTAAGAAAATAGTGAACTAAAAACTACAATCCTAGAGGGTTGCAGAGATTAGTGCCACTAACAAGGACTTCGAAAATGCATGGATAGTGATTCTCTCCATATCCCATTCTACTTGCCTATTTGCTCTGTGAAGATGACAGATGGATCTTGGAGAATGATAGCAGATTATTGTAAGTTTAAGTAGGCAGTTATCCCAATTTCAACTGCTGTACCAGATAGGATTTAATTTTTGAGCAAGTAATTCTGGTACCTGGTATGTGGCTACTGATCTAGCAAATACTTTTTTCTGCATATCTGTCTATAAGGACCACCAGAAGCAGTTTACTTTTAGCTGTCATGGCCTATAGTGCAACTTCACTGTCCTATCTCAGAGATATATAGCTCTCTAGTCCTATGTCATAATTTAATTTTCAGGGATCTTGACTATCTTTCCCTTCCACAAAATAACACACAGGTCCATCACATTAATGACATTATGCTGCTAGACCTAGTGAGTGAGAAGTAACTACTCTAGACTTACTGGTAAGACATTTGTGTGTCAGAGGGTGGGAGATAAATCTGAAAAAAATTCAGGGATCTTCTAATTCAGCAACATTTCTACAAGTCCAGTACTTTAGGGCCTGTCAAGATATGCCTTCTATGTGGGGTGTGTGTGTGTGTGTGTGTGTGTGTGTGTGTGTGTGTATATACACACACACATTATGTATACATATATATTATATATATACACATACATATATATCTATTTAGATGTATATATATCTAAATATATATATATAATGGAGTATTACTCAGCTATCAAAATGAATGAAATCTTGCCTTTTGCAATGACATGGATGGAACTAGAGGGTATTATGCTAAGCAAAATAAGTCAAATACCATATGTTCTCACTCATATGTGGAATTTAAGAAACAAAACAGATGAATATAGGGGAAGGGAAGGAAAAATAAAATAAGACAAAAACAGAAAGGGAGACAAACCATAAGACTCTTAACCATAGGAAACAAATTGAGGGTCGCTGGAAGGGTGGGGGGGTTGGGGGATGGGGTAACTGGGTGATGGGCATTAAGGACAGCACTTGAAGTAATGAGCACTGGGTGTTGTATGAAACTGACAAATCTCTAAATTCTACCTCTGAAACTAATAATACAGTATATGTTGATAAAATAAAAAGATATGCCTTCTAAAATGAAGGATAAATTGTTGCATCTAGTCTTTCCCACAAACAAAAAAGAGGTATAATACCTAGTGGGCTATTAGGATTTTGGAGGCAACGTGTTTGGATGTTACTCTGGACCAAGTGACCTGAAAAGCTACTAGTAATCCTTAAATCTGCAACCAGATAACTCCAAATAAAATAACTCCAAATAAAATTTTCAAAAGAAAATCAACAAATATGATCTATGCTACAATAGATAAAGAAATCTGATGTTCTTCAGTCTTCTAGTGTCCAAGTTAGTGGCTGTTTTCTGTAACCCCAAAAGACAATGGGTATTACTCATAGCATCCAACTAGAATTTTCCATGGGTAAGACATTTCTAAGTTAGATATTAAACACAAAAACTATTAAATAATACAAAAATAAAGATTCATGCACAGTTTGAAAAGAGTGAATGATAAACAGAAAACTAGAAATAATGTCGTAATTAACATACATGTAAAACAAGGGACTAAATTAAAATCCTCCATAAAAAAGTATTAAAATAATATATACTATATTATATGTAACATGTATATTATATATTATAACTTATAATTAATAAATATAATTATTTTAAATAATTCTTATAAATATTTAAGGAAAAGATAAACATCCCTGTGGAATAAGATCATAAACATATAATCAAGATATACATATATGCAATAAGAATGTGAAAAAATATTTAGCCTCACCAATAATAAAATTCTACCATTGATGCTGCTTATACAGGTCAATCTCCTAGGTCAGAGAGAAGGGTGGAAAATGAGGAAAGAATCTAAAGGAACAAATGGGAAATATCCCACACTGCAGGCTTTGCTAACCAAAATCTCTGAGATTTCTCTAATAAAATATCTATAAATGTGCATAAAGGAAAAACGAAGAAAATTTGCACATCTTTGTTTAGAAATGTTTGCTCATTTTGATATGTATACCTAAACTACTTTGGAAAACATAAGAACCATTTTTTCCCAAATAAACAAGAGAAAATCTAATAGAATTTCCCCATGGGGAAAAGCCTAGGGGAATTTTCCCATCAGAAGAAATTGTAAAAATCAACTTACCCTTAAGGGATTCCTCTATGCTAGGGCAGTATATGGTATATTCCTCTCATCACGGAGTAAGCAGTAGTAGCCCTTGAGACCAGCACAATCTGATCAATTGAATTTCACTATCTTCAGGTGTTGAGCTGAAAACAAAGAGAAATAACTAAATACCACTGGGAGATTATATTTGAGTGAGAATTACAAGCATTAAAAACCATTGGCCAGTCATAGTAAGTATCTGGAATTTTTTTTTCTAATTAAGATGAAAAGACTCAAAGCATAGACTAGCCCAGATTTGGCAAACCCTACAACAATAATAACTATTTACTCATTCGTTCAGTTGTTTGTTCAGTGCATTCAATCTGCTTTTATGTAATTTATGTTAGGAATTGTTTTAGAGAACAGAGACCCAGAGACAAGTCCTCCTGGAGCTCATTGGTAGTATTGAGGACAAATGCAAAGTATTAAATGACATGATAAGAGGTATTTGATACAAAGTGAAAGAAAGAGCTATGGGAATGCAAAGAGAATTTCTGAGGGTGGGTTTCTTAAAAGCAGAGCCTAAGAGAAAAAGATTCTTGTGCAAATTATCTACTGAAGGAGTGTGTTCAAGTGAAACCTAAAATATGGTGAGGGAAGCAGGAAGCGAGGCAAAGACGAGAGTTCAGCAGAAGTTCAGCTTTAGTTTGATTCTTCAAGAAGGTCATAAATGGCATCACAAAGTTGTCCCATCTTGAGGTAAAGGTACAGACCATGTAGCAGTAAGTCATAATTTTCAGGCTGGTCTTGAGGACAGGGCATAGGCTCCTGTGCATTTTCAAATGGGGTGGCTTCTGTTGACCAGGGACAATTCTCAGGAATATTGCTATAGGCTGCAAACTGTCATCACAACTGCTTGGGGGATGGGTGTGCTAGCCCAGTAAACAGGATCTGTGTCTACTACACTCCACCACACATACTGCTCAGACCCACTTGCTTCTCACATTCAGATCATATCATTATGGCACAACTTCTCCAAGATTCTGGTTAGTCAGAATTTTTGAAGAAACTTATAAGAGGAGCATTACTGAGACAAACTACAGTTCCTGTTGCACTAACATGCATCATGTTCCCTACTGCCCACCCATTCTGGATTCCTCTCTGCCTTGGCTAGCATTTTGTTGATCCTGGTCGCTTGCCTCATAAGGTAGCCCAGACAGACCTTCATCCCTGATAGATCAAAATCCCTGGTTATCTTGACTGTACTAAGGTCATGGTTGCTGTATTTACCTATTTATCCTTTATTCACTTACTATTAAAATGAAGCATGAGGATACAAAGAGATGACTCATGGGGTCACTTGTGTGCCAAAATTATTCCTCTTTACCCTATTGTGCAACAATTATGAAACAAATCTTAACTTCCTCTTCATGATCAAAATTCAATTATCCTTTACAGTAAGGTAATTTCTTTTCTTTTTTCCTGCTGGAGCCCAAAATGACTAGTGGTATCTGTATTGCTAATTTCCCTGGTAAACTTAAAGGGTATTCCTCCTTGTTGAGATCTCTAGACACACAAAACTTAAATACATGAATTGGGAACCACAAATTCTCCAATGGGATACTGTCAGTTATGGGAGTGGAGTGACTCCTACTTCTACTCCGTGATTACCAGATGCATATATTCTGCCTGCTGGGGACACAGCACCACAGAGTCACCATATCCTCACCAGGTGTCATCTTTAAGCCTCAGGTGTACCTTACACCTGAAAGAGGCCATTACAACACTCAGGCTGGCAGCTTCTGAAGGGTATAGAAGCCATACACTTCATTTGCCATAAAGTTGGTCTTGGTTCACAGCACTATAGTATGGATTTCATGCTGATAGATCAGCTCTTTCAACTATGCTGGCTGAGGCACTACGAGCAGGAGATGCAAACTCATATCCAGGATACAAGTTAATCACAATCAGATTAAATCGTTTCTCTTCCCAGGGTAAAAGGGGTCCATTGAATCTATTTGCTACCAAGGGATTGATTAGTTTGGGGGATAATCCTGGGCTGGGAGCTCAGCGGTTGACAGGTCAGTCACCCATGGAAGTAGCTCAATGAACCCTATCGAGAGAGAGCCCATTCAGTTGGGCTCATCCCTATAAGGGTTCTCACTGGTAGACCAGACTTGCCTAGGTTATGAATTCAGGCTTCTTTGAATTTCTGCCACTCTTACAGTTAAGTCCTGTGCCTGGTTGTCAGTTCTGTCTTTGGCAACAAGAGATATGGATCTCTTTCGTTGCAGCCAAGGAAGTATGGTTTGCTTTAAACTGGAGATTGAGTTAAAGCCTGTCATTTCTCTCTTTAAGGCATTAAAGGCATTTAGCAACATCTACCAAATACTACAATCCTTGTAGTTATTATTTACCCTGAAACTCTTAAGCACCAAGAACATTACATAAACTATGTCATCTGAGATTACCAGATGTGAAAGTCTCAGCATTTATATTGTGACAGCAGGTCAGGGATGATCAATACTGTACCAATCAACAGTAATAGAGTCTTTGTTGCCATCTGGCTGGTGAATGATTTAACTCCCGTCTCCTATTCTTAGAGCCTACTTTATAGGGTCATTCCTGGCACCAACTAGGTTAGGTTGGGTTTTCTAAAAGCAGAACCAGAGACAGGGATTTCGTGCAAATGATTCAATGAGAGAGTTCTCTCAGGAGAAACCATAAGTTAGTTAGGAAGGCAGAATGGGGTAGGGGATAAAGGCAGACAGAGATACAGCAGGTTAGCCTCAGCAATCCTGTGGCAATCTCTAGAGCATGAATGGCACATTGAGTTGTCTCACCTTGCAGCAAGAGACTGGCCTTTTGGATACCCATATCAGCTAGTTTCCAGGACAGAGAACAACGAATCAGACATTTCTGAGCGAGGAGGTTCCTGTTGGTGGGAAGCAGTCCTCAGGTAGAGAGTGCGCCGTATGTGGGCTATTTGAGGTCAACTCTCATAGCAGCTGATGGTTAGGTATGTTGCCTGCTAAAAAGGATCAGGCTGGGAACCAACAGCTCTGCTATAGTAGGAATGAGAAACTCTTTGCTGAGGAATTAGAAAAGATTTTAACGTGAAGATAACATTTGGTTTGTAAGTAAGAGAAAAGGGGTAACTAAGCTAAGAATGGGGTAGCCACTGTAGGGAGTGAAAAGTGATACAGGCAACAAATTCACTGAGTTCAAATTTGGAGATTTGTGGTCAGAATTAAATACTACTCCAGATTTCACCATTCTTCTGAATTCAATGGAAGCTCAACTACTAGGTGTTAATTTTTATTTAGTTTCTTTTCCTTTTTCCTTTCTTTCTTTCCTTTTTCCTTCTTTCGTCCCTTCCTCCCTCACTTCCTTCCTCCGTCCCTCCCTCCCTCTCCCTTCCTCCCTTCCTTCCTCTCTCTTTCTCTTTTTTTTCTTTTCTTTTCTTCTTTTTTTCTGGATTATCTGCTTTAAGCTAATAGCTTGCCAATTCTCTCTGGCAGTAGTATTACTGAATATAGCTGGTTAATGAGGTATACTGAGGTTAGTTTACAACATTTGCACTAATTAAGGTATTTAAACATCTCACTAGAGTAGTAATAGACACCTTATAGAAAGGCTGTATACTTTGGCAGATGTTAAAACAACAACAACAGCAACAAGCCTGTGTGAACAAGGTAGTCTTGCTACAGGTTCCAGAATTTCTGAAACAATGTAGCATATAAAGTTTTATGTTTACAGCAAAATTGGTAGAAAAATGGCCAATATGAGTTAGGAAAGCGCAGTTTGGATAATTTGGGGCTATCCTAATTTATTATTTGCAGTATATAAGAAGTAGAGAAAAAATACAAAATGGATATTTAATCAATAACATTACATTTTTAGCTTTGTGCAGTGGCAGTATCATAGCCAATGAGGTTTATCCGGGATGTGATTATTGCTAATAACATTACATTTTGAAATCTCTAAAGTTGAAACTCAATTTGAGTATAAATGTTGTCTTCCACATAATGTTTAGATACTCACCATCACTCAGTTGAGTCACAACTATTAAAAGAGAGTTCAGAGAATGAAAGACTCAAGGCTAGGTATTTGGGGATGAGTTGGGGTGTGTGTATTTGTATGTGTATGAGACTTTTTGCATCTGAGTGTCATTTCAGAACCAAATATAAATTACTTACATTCTGAATTGTGCATACCTGCGTATCTTTGGTGTAATATGTAGGTAATCAAGAATTAACACCACAATAAGGCCAGCATTTGAAATTAGAAGAGGAGAAAAGAATTTCTTTAGAATCTACCAACCAGCATCTAGTGTTGTGCAGTCAGGGGTTTTGGGTTATTAAATGAAATCAAAAGCACATCAGGCCTATCAGCATCTTAAAAACCATTAGTGTTTCATTTAAAGAGAGTGTCTTGTTTCTGAAATATTCATAGCTGGAATCCACCACCACTGCTGAGATTTACATCTCCTCTCTCCCCATTATGCTTGCTGAATCTCTTTACTTGCTATTGTAGGAAAAATATTCAAAGATTTATAGGCAGCAAAGAGAAGGCAGCAAATTATGACATCCATTATTGGCATCTGCTCTTGTCTGTATCCCCAGGAAATGCAAATACAAATGACTTCCAATTTTCTACTACAACTGAGTTGCAAAGGGAACTGTTATATGCAGATGAGGCAACTTCTATTTGGACAGAGATAAAATGGAAGAAATTTCAGTCTACTACACTTGGCATACCATTTGCATAACTCTGAGAAAACTGTCACAAAGGGGTAATAAAAAATCATAAGGCTCTTAAAGAACCACATACAATGCCTGTAGCTAGGCTGCTTATAAGAGAAACAGAAACAGCTTTAAGTTGTATGGGCTGGTGCAAGATCCAAAAACAAAAGGGTGACTAAATATAGATGCTTCTATATTCACTGGTAAAAGTGGTTCCTCTTCTTATGTTTGGCAAAAGGAGTACACTAGGCTTGAAAATAACTTATAATCCAGTATGCAGTAAAGACAGACCTCACATTACCAATCTTTAAAAATTCTTTTGGCAGAAGTCATTGCCTCTCCCAGAGGAATGGCTAGGATGGTATTTCCTATGACATTGTAGGCTCTTTGAGAGCAAGGAACTCTTGGATATGCACTGATGTCCTGTATCTTCAGTGTCTAAAATAGAGTTTTGAACATAAGAGAATCTCAAAATAAAATGTTCAATGGTAGGAATTGAAGGAGTCATGCTGGTACAGTTGTGGGACTTTGGAGATGAGTGCTCTAGTCTAGCCTTTTCTCTCTGTGAGAATGTGGCCTGATTTCCCTATCATTAAGGGCCTTGGCTCCCACCTCTGAAGAAAGGAGATAATAATACTTAATCTTACTTGGTTTGGGGAAGAACAAATGAAGTATCATGACCAGTGTCTAGTACAGTATCTGTCATAGATCTGTCTCCCCGACATGAGTCCTTTTTTTCCCTACCTCCTACAATTTTCCCATGTCTCTGCTTGAGGATTAGGAAGGTCAGAAATTTCTGACAATCTTAAACCCCAGGCACATGGCTCATGGATACCTGGATATTCTCTCTTTGTCTGCTCTTATCTTTAAGGCTTTACCTGCCTCAAAACTGCTTCCAACATTCATTAAAATTTTGGCCCTTGACTCAGTTTCCCTCTTACCTAAGTCCTGAGATCATGCCGGCCAATAGCAAGGTCCAGGTGAACAACAGGCTCAACTGTTTTTGCTTACCTCCTATTCATCCTGTTGGTGAGAGGGAGAGAGGCGCGTACCTACTCTAGAATTATGAGAATGACCAAATGTGTGACACCCAAAGCTGACATGATACTCATGATACAGCTCGTGCATTTTACATTTTTTCCAGGTCATTATCAAGTAAATCTTCCCCTGATAAACAGTGGGCACAGGTGAGGTATTACAACAGTGACACTGTATAATACGGTGGTTAAGAAAGATAGCTCAGGCAGCAGTGTACAGGATGGATTGGAGGCTCAGTAAACACAGCCAATATGTTTTCTTGCACGTAAAAATTTAAAAGGCAGTAGTTACAGCCACGACTGCCTGTACAGGTAGTGGTTCCTGTCAAGACTAAGTCTATCTATGTTCTTGTGTATCTATCATTGTCATCCATCAATCTCTTCTAGCTGCCAAATAGATGACTGACAGCTGTGCTGCCTACAGTGACCAAGAAACTCAGAAATATTAACTTTTGCAAAGTCACACAGTAACTCAGTAACATAAACAAAAATCAGATTTTTATGATTTTTCTGTCTCTTTGTCTTGTATAGTTCTCCCTGAGCCAGTTCACTGTCTAGAGATGGGTTATCATTGTATCTTCTTTAAATAAATCTTTCCAGTGGCTTATGGAATTAACCAACACCTCATTTCCTCATTATGAAAGTGTTCAGGCAATCATATCTACTCTGGAGCCCAGGCCTTCCAAATCCTCAGAAGAAGGTTCAAATCTGAGAAGTGAATACATTTTCCCTAAGCAGAGCCTGTCAGAACATTTTTAATAAAGACCTGGCCCAATTTCAGAGCTTTCTTTTCATTAGGGCAGGTCTGAAAGCAAAGGCCTTGAAAGTGGTTAGAAACACAGTGTAATCACTATGGTACCATTATCCTGTCCCTGGGTAATCATTAGGCATCAGCTTGCCAAAGCGAAGGGTGGCAAATTACTCATTTATTGTTACCTGAGCTGTGCAGAAGATTGAAATCTGGACTACTAATGATTTTTTTTCACCTTGTTTGGGAGATTCTGTAGAAAAGTTCACATGCAGCACAGATGCTAGCTGGCTGGCAAAGGTGCTTTCAGACAAATATGAAAGGGAAGCAAAGCATCACCTTCCTTCAAAAGTAAAGCTGAAAAGCTCCACATCATTTCATGAAAGCAGCTCTAAGGTAGACATACTAAAAGTTGTCAAGATCTATAATTGGAGAAGAAACTAGTTAGTTGGCTTTGAGTAGATTTTTACCTGCTTTAAAAGAGATTAGACATTCAAAGTACAAGCTGGATTTAACACAAATTAAGTCTCAGGTAAATATTTACCAACAGTTAGTAGGAAAAAAATTCTTAGTGACATCATCTAATGAATTGGATTTTTCTTTTTGTCACTTGCTTTGGCAATTTTCGCACTTAATAAAGTCTCCAAGTCTAGATATGGTAAAAGAAAACCAAGCCATTCATGATCTTGTTAAAGTTAAAGCATGAACAAGATCTAGTACAGACAGGCATGATTGGGAACATGAAAAGTCAGTCATTCCGATATTTGTATCTATACCTAAAATAGTCATCTAAAGTGAACCATAAAGTGGTTCCTGATACTGGGAATAACTGATGTAGGCAAGGAGGAGAATTCTAGATAGGTTTAGACAGTTTTGTGAATGCAGAATGTTACATCCAAGAGTAAAGATGGAATGTCTCTTGTTTCTATAGGAAAAAGTACAGTGTCTGAAATAGGGACATAAAAATCAAAAGCATTGATTTCTACTGCTGGCTCAGCTGGTGACTGCTTCTGTAGTCTGAGGCAATTTTCCTAGCCTATTTGTGACTAAATCTCAGCATCTGCAAAATGAGGTTAGGAATCTTTTCTGTTTGAGATCCAGCTAGTATTATTAGGACTTTTGTTCATGTTATTAATGTTTATGATGCCTTCAAGGATTTTCAGATAAAAAGCATTATAATAGCCCAAAGTGTTATTAATATTATTTTTCATGTTATTCTAAAAGGGTATTGTTGAGATCAATGAATTAATATTTGCAATACTCTTTAAAAAGGGTTAGAATAAAGTGTCGGGATCATCTAATGCACAGATTAGCTCTTAAAGAACATGTAGAAAACCCACAAGTGAGAGCTTCCTGATCAATCTGACATTAGGCTCATACCATACTTTCAGTCACTTAAAGCATTTGCCAAAAGATTATATGTGTGTATCTATTTTGCCATCTAAATTCAAGGTTCCAGTCTATCCATACCAACTAGAAAAGTGAAATAATGTGTCATAATTTTCAAAGATCTAATAATTTGTAAATTCTGATTTTTCCCTTTGTTTCATTTTTGCTTTCTTAAAGTGTTCCCGATGCACTGTAATTCAATTTTCTAACAGATGGGGTTTTAATGCCATGGCATCCTTTGGGATTTTGGACTTTTGTCAGAGGTTTGCTTCATGTTTAATGCCATATAGACACTGGATGTATTTTTACAGTGCCTGGTTTGGAATGGCTATTAAAGGGTATATTACAGGCATAAGGCACCTTCAATTTACAGTATTTTACCTACTTATACCATTTCCAGGGCTCTCTATTGTAACATTATCATTAAGGTTGCCAGCCCTTTGGTGCCAACAACATGATTAAATCTTATTACAATTACTTTTGTTATAAAATCTTCTCATGCTTCTTGGCACTAAAGGTGCACGGAGCCAGCCACGCAGGTGGTAACATAACAGGGGGCAATGTGCTCTGAACTGAAATGTTAGGAGAGTGCTAGCTTCGAGAAGGCAAATAGATCCCCAAAGTAAGGTATTACTGTATTACTGTACTCTCCGGGGATGGGTTTCCTTTTGAAGTTTAGTTTATAATACTAAAGAGGGTTTTGCTCTTATTTTGTTTTTCTCTCTAGGGGAGTGAAGGAGGGGAATCTAATCTGGAGGAATTCTCACCAAAGAAAGGCTCAGAAAAAGGCCCACTGATGACTAGAAAAATGACAGCTGTTTTAAGATAAAGAGGATAGAATCTAGTCAATGTAATAATGTCTCATCTTTCCTATACAGTACTGGTACTTCTTACACCTGGGAATGATGAAGTGTGAGGTGGGATTTTTTTTTTCCTCTTTGATGGTGAAGTATTCGTTAGTCCTCCTCACAGCCAGAGGCAGCAACCTGTAACAGGTGGCCAAAAGACAGAGACATTCCGTTTATGAAACTGACTTGTCTTCTGAAAAAAAATTTTTTTTAATTTACTTGACAGAGAGAGAGATCACAAGTAGGCAGAGAGGCAGGCAGAGAGAGAGGAGGAAGCAGGCTCCCTGCCGAGCAGAGAGCCCAATGCAGGCCTCGATCCCAGGACCCTGAGACCATGACCTGAGCTGAAAGCAGAGGCTTTAACCCACTGAGCCACCTAGGCGCCCTCTTCTGAAATTTTTAACCTGACCTTGTTAATGGATCTTCATGCAGTTTAAACACCCACATTGCGGGCAGCGGGATCCCGTGTTGTGTATCCGTGAGGGACTGTAGGAGGAAGAGCAGAGCGTTGGTCAAAACCACCAGCCCTTAGCCCAACTCCCAGCGTTGACCTCCTGCTTCTGCCATGTGTTCACGTGCTTTCCAGCAAAACGCTCGTGCCTCGGTTTCAGTTTTCTCATCGGCTTCCTCATCCTCATCAGGTAGTTGGAGGGACTAAATTAGCAGATGGACATGAAACCCTTTGGCTAATGTGTGGCCCCCAGGAAATGTCTTGTATTTGCAGCAGTGGCCCGTGGAGTTGGCAGGCTCAGGGATGCTTCGGTTGATGGCACCAAGAGAACGTTTATGCCTTTCCCTCCTCTGCCTTATGAATATGCAAGTGTGGGGAAATTGGCAAAAGGAAATGGAGCATATAGAGACATAAGCAATTCACTGCAATAAAATGAAATAAAAGGATATTTCATATAATAATAATAATAGCTAATGACTATTGGACGCGGACTTAGGCTGGAATGAGCGCCGTGTGTGCATCATTTCACTGAATTCTGCACTAATTCCTAAGGTAGGCACTATCATTCTCTTCAGTTTACCGCTGAGAGGTGAAAAGGACACAACTTCTATCTGAGGAGCGGGAGGTAGTTTATCCAGCTATTTTCTCCTTGTCTCTCTCCTTCTTCCTCTCATGTATCTATGGGAATAAGAACTGTTAATTGTGCACTAAGTCACAAACGTGTGCACGGTTGCAAACACAAGATATATATTTGTCCAGATATACTTTCTCAGCAGCAGAACCAGAAGGTTTCAACTAAATAATTCATTTTTAGACACAAAGCTCTAGACCCTATATTAATATAACTATCTTTTCATGTTTGCCTATGTGTTCACTTGTAAAAAGGGGCAGATGAGGCCTCTATTTTCATGGAGCTCAATATGCATGTCTTGTGTATTCTAAATGCCAACAGCAGAGCAAGGTGAGGGTGGTGTAGGGGAGTTGTCTGCCCCAGGTGTAGGTGGGAAGGAGGCACCCTGTCTACAGAGAAGTGAAAAACATTCATAAAACCAGACGAAAATCTGATTATTTTTTCTGACTCCCATGCAATTCTACATTATATTGGTGAGAACGTACTGCTCCTCACCAGGGCAGGCCTCCAGTCCTCTCCCACCTCCCCACCCTTTGGTATGCCACTGCATGTCCGCCTTGGGGAAGGAAATTAAAGTGTGATACGAAGGAAGGGCTATATTTGCAATACACAGGAACTATCTGTTAGGTATTTGTTTAGCATGTTGATATTTTTAATGACTACTATTAGGACACTTCCACAGCATAGAAAAAAACAAAACTTCTATGGAAACAAACAGACTCAGAAACAAAGGCAAGTAACTGCCACAAAATCCTCTTTGCTCAATCCATCCCTTAATATCCAGAAAGGCTCAGAGGCACATATCTGCTTTATTTTGTTCCTGTGGCTTTGCAGGGAGATGTGTAGTTCTTTGATGATGAGAAGAGAATAGAAGAAGTAGTTAAGGATAAACCCTTTCCTATTTAACTGTTCTATTCTTTTCTTCTCCCCAAGATGAAGGATGATGTGTGGAAAGGAATAAGAATTCAGAACAGTGTGACTAAATCACACTTGTTAAAGTTAGAAAAACCCTGAATAGGTCAATTTTACTGACTTCATAGAGGGAAAAAAAGCACAAGAAGCCTTTCATGAGGGCTAAGAGGTGTTGCAACTCCCCACCTGAGCTTAAAAATACTGTTTACTCACCTGCCTTCTACCATTATTGTCATCAAACTTTATTGATAAGGTCATCCCATGGCAACACTATAAAATAGGAGCAGTTTTTCTTTGGCCTACCCTTCTTTTGGAAGACTCGTACAGCTTTTTAGGGCTCCCGCCTCATTACATGTCGCAGTACCCTAACCACCACCACCACCATCACCACCATCGTCCATATTGCTATCACCAGGTATAAGATTTTGAGGGTTTTTGCAGTAACTCATGTTCCCAGTCTTCCCCACCCATTTCTCCCTTCAACACTTTTCTCTCCTCTGTCCCATTTGCTCAGAACCCTGCAATGTGAAAAGGGCTGGTTGATAAATCAATCAGAGAGGCTAATTCCTGAAGATGGGTTGGCTGGTTATTTTTATATGAGTAAATCAGATGGTTTCCCTGTGCTTTCAGGCCGAGAAGTAAGAATTTGGACAAAGAATCTTTAAGATACATACCCCTAAAATAAGGTCAGGATTAAAAGACAACAAACAACCAACACAGCTATCCAGTTGCCTACTAGGTAAGGTGTTAAAGAAAACACAGGGCCATGAATTGTCTAGCTTTACACAGTAAAAATAAAGCAAGGTCTAGCCATGAGTTTGTGATGAAGTGAGTCCACAATACAAAATTCGTCCTACTGATTTAGCAGTAAGTGCTTACAGCCAAAAGAGCAAAGGGGTGAGGACAATTCAGAAAGCAGGCTTCCTCTTAAGGGTTCTAATAAAAGGAGTAGATTCTTTTCCCTTCTGAATTCTTTATGACTCCACAAAAAATAGTTGGAAGGATCACAATCAATGGAGAGGCAAATATACTCTCCTCGGAACACTCTACCTAAATATCAGGAAAAGAACTAATCATGTCCCTCAGGTCCTAATGTATATTAAGAATTCAGGAGAGTCTAATTAATTATGTCTCATAAATCTTTGGCTGATATAGTCTAAAGTGATATAATCTTTTAACTGTTTTAAGATGCATTTCTTAAAAACAAGTTTGGGCCCCAGCAGAGAATGTTTGGTGGGAGTGCAGAATTTCACGGCATTATGGTTCTGTTTATTCTGGTTGGTGTGTTTGACTTACTCTCATAATAAGGTTACAAAGGACAAAGTAGGCAAGAGGTTACAAAGGACAAAGGTTACAAAGGACAAAGTAGGCAAGACTAGTGACACCTTGTTACTTCACCTTCTCATCAACTCTATATTCCTTTCTGTGTCTTCCTCATTTTTGTGGTAGTGGTGATTTTTTTTTTTTTTGCCCATTTCAACCATCTTTACATCTTTGCCTCTCATCTGTTTTTCATCTATTTGACAATAATTTTCTTGGTGAAAGTGCTCCACAATGAATAGACTAGCTTGTAAGTACTTTGGAAACAAGAGTGAAAAATGTGGCTAAACTCAGATCACAGAGAGCCTGACAGACTAAAAAAGTTCAGTGAGGAACCAACGAAGGCTTTTGAACTGAGGAAAGAACTGATGAAAAAGGTTGTTGTATGCTAGTGTAAGAATGGGCTGGAAGAAGTTGAGACAGGCATCTGTTTTTAAGTGGAAACTAACATAGCTGAGTATGGCAAAAGAGCCCCTTTGTCTTGATTTCTAGGGAACTACCTCAAGCTCAACCAGCCATGTACCCATGATAGTATCGCAAATCCCAGAGGTGTGAGAAGTGTCTTCGGTAGCAAAATAGACTTATGCTTACACCACTGCCAAGAACTTAGAGGTGAAACTTAACCGCCTTTGCAGTTTTTCATTATTTCTACCAAATCCTAGGTGAAAAAGAATGTAATTGTAATTATGATGGCCTCTATGCATGTTAGTAACTAGGGAAGCTGATTTATTTTAAAGCTATCTATCTCTGAAATATTTTCCAAAACATGTATGTGTAAAATATTAAATGTGTAACATATATAAAACAATGATATACATATCAAATACATATAGACATACAATTAATAGTATGGTTTCCTGTTTCTTCTTTTTTCTTTTTTTAAAGATTTACTTATTTATTTTTAGAGAGAGAGAGAGAGAGAAAGTATCAAGCAGGGGGAGGGGCAGAAGGAGAGAATCTCAAGCAGACTCCAGAGCCCAGAGCCCAACACAGGGCTTCATCTCACGACCCTAAGATCATGACCTGACTGAAATCAAGAGTCAGATGCTCAATGGATGGAGCCTCCCAGGTACCCCTGTTTTTCTGTTTTCTGAGTGTTGTTTCCTCTCAGTTAATGAGCACTTTTAAGGGAAACCACAATGTAAGGTTTCAAGCAATGGGCACAGCATACCGTGCTTCCATTATTTTTGGTCAATGATGGCTCTACTGTGCTCTTTTAAATTGAGTGCATTTGGCATCATTTGCTCTCATTTACATATAATCTTATGTCTTTTCAAGAAAATAATGAAAGAAAAAAGAAAAAAACATTCATACATCTTCTATATTTATCCACATGTCAACCACTACTGATGCTATATTTATTTCTTTCCATGAATTCCTGTTACTATCTGGTGTCATTTCCTTTCAGCCTGAAGAACTACTTTTAGTATTTCTTGTAAGGAAGATTCGCTAGCAATGAATTCTTCCAGGCTTCATTTATGGGGAAATATCTTTATTTTGCCTTCATTTTCAGAGGATAATTTTGCTGTATATAGGATTTTTGTTTGTTTTTAACAGATTTCTTGGTATAACTTATATACCATACAATTCATCCATTTAACGTATACATTTCAATGATTTTTAGTATAGTGATAGAGCTGTGCAACCATTGCCACAATCCACTTTAGAACATTTCTGGATATAGAATTCTTGGTCAAAAATAGTTTTCCATTTCTTTTGGTACTTTGGTTATGCCATTTCATTATTTCCTGGTCTCTGTTGTTTTTGATAAGAAATCAGTTATTAACCACATTGTTCCCCCATATATAATGAATCATTTTTCCCTTATTTCTTTCAAAAACCTTTCTGTTTGACTTTGCTATTGGTCTAACTCCATGTTTTCAAATTTTTTCTTTGTCATCTGAAACCTGCTGTTGAACTCCTTTAGTGAATTTTTTATTTTGGTTATTTTGCTTTTCATTTCTAGAATTTCCACTATTTCTTTTCCTCTTTCCCTGTCCTCCTTCTCTGTCTCTCTTCCTTTCTTCCTCTTTTTATTTATTTATTATTATTTTTTTTATAGCTAGGTTGGACTTTGTATAAGCTATCTCCTCTGCAATGTGCTACCACTAGTTAGTTCTACTAAGAAATTTTAAATTCTTATTTTCACTAGCCTGGCTTCCTAGGGGGTCTCCCTGCATAGCTTAGTGGCCAGCCAATAACTGGTCAGAGATTACGCTCAAACACCTTGAACCTACAAAACTTACATTTTGCCAATAGATCTGTGTGTGATTTGAAGAGAATATATAAAGTTCAGACAATTTTCCTCTGTCCCAGATTGTATTTTCCTCTCAGCCCTCTTGGGTCTGCGTGTGTGTGTCTGTGTGTGTGTGTGGGGGGGGTGTGCACAATCCCCAGTCAGTCAGGGATGTGTGGAGAACACATACAGCCCCACTGTAGCTCTCTCACTTCCAGGACCTCCTGGTTAAGATTCTGGCTACTCTGTAGGCCTGCCACTCATCACAACCAGGACGGCAATCTCAGGCTAGCAGAGCTGCAGGCTTGCCTCATTCATTTCTTACCAAGTTTTCTGCTTGTACTGAAAATACCTGCAAGGCATGTGCTTTTGCTCTCAGCTCCAAACCAATTCATCCCCCTCTGGCAGCAAAGCTGCTGTTTTTCACAAACAACCCTATGCTGATCTAAAAACTGTACCAATTAAGCTTGTAGAGAGGAAAGATGGAAGTAGACCCAGGCAAGAAGGCTACTGCTTCCCACTGCTTTTAGCTAAACTTCTAGCAGCTTTTCATAAAATAATGGTTATCTCTTTGTTGTTTGCCTTTGGTTGGTTTCTAGAGCGTTGAAATTCTTGGGAGAATTTGCTTTGACAATTCTGTACAGTTTTATAGTTGGCTTTTGAGAATAGGATTTGCTGACCTCTTCCTTCCTTCAAGGTCCAAAGTCCTACCTTCAAATTATGCATTTCTTTCCCCAGGATGGCTCCTTTTTCCACTATTAATTTTCTGTTCTGTGGAGCAATTTTTACATACAATGCCTAACTAAAGTGGTGCAGAGATAGAATTGAGTCTGTCCCAAATAAAGGAGAAGAATCATGCTGGATTTTAAAAAGCAAATTTTAGAGTTGTTTAAGCCACCTTACTAGTGGTCTTGAACTACTAAATGATCCATAAAGGAGGGTACAGATTAGAAACCAGTCAGCCTATTACTAAGTGAAATTCACAATATCCTTGTTACTAGCAAAGGCACCATAACATTATGGCAACCCAGTAGCACAGCAATCTAGTAACACTGACCAGCAATTGGTTGAAATGGTGGCTAAAAGAAATAATGGACATAAAAATATAATAATTTCTGAAAATTTTAAGAGAAAGGAAGGGGTAGCATTGTTATTCAAGGCTGGGAACACATCTTTACCCCACTGTAGTCCTAATTCAGTTCCATATGTACTTCCAGAAACATTTTCTTCATAAAATACAATATGCGGCAACCCATTCTCTGCAAGGTTATATAGGTGTTTGATTTGAAGGGAGCTCAATAGGGAAGTTTGGTTTAAGGATTAATAAATAATCTCACAGGAATTCAAGACAGGAAATAATAACATCAGGATTCGTACAATGGGATCTGAAAGGTTAGGACAAGGCTATCCCCTTGGCTTTAATGGATGTTCAAGCTAGTGGGTCTCTGCTTCTTGCAGCTTATCTTATTTGTTCTCCTACTTTCTTCTATAAACCAGCTTTCTTTTTTGCCCATGGTCTCTCTGCTCCCACAAAATGACACATGGCTTTGACTTGGCATACACTGACTTTCATCTGTCTTTACAGACACTGCAGCTCTTTTTCCACAACTGACTTAGACACTTACTGCTCATTTTACAATTTTCAAATGAAAGAATCTGATTCATCCACTTAGGTTCAATCATCTCTGGCCAGTGGATCAGGCTTATTGGAGTAATTATGATTTTCTATGGCCATGCGGGAGCCATGAATGGAGATGTCCTTAGAAAGGAGCACAGACTGGAAATGAGGACAATGACTGACATCTATAATATAATTGGTTTATTCCTACGTGAGTCTTTCCATTCCTCAAGTGTTAAAAACTTCGTTGGATTTTCTCTGAGGCCAATACACTCAATTTGCTTGGGGTGAGCTCCTTAAATTATTTTGATAACAAATGCCATAGATTCTTTTATTTTCAACTTGCCACAGCTTGCTTTTCCTTCTCTACTTCAATTTTTGGTCATAGATCATTTAACATAAAGGCTTACAATATGTAATTTTAATTAATGTGTGTAAATACATATAAAGAATTGAGCTGAGGAAAGGAGAAGGCATTTCATGTGAGGAAAAGAGCACAGAAAAATTATGCACGCTGAAATGATCATGGTTGACATAGTTTTCTATGGCTGTTGTAAAAAGTTACCACAAACTGGATGGCTTAAAATAATAGAAATTTATTCTCCCATAGCTCCAGAGGCTAGGAGTCTGAAAGCAAGATGTCAATTATCATTCTTTGCCTCTTCCTAGTGTCTGCTGGTTGGCAATCCTTGGTGTGCCTTGATTTAGAGCTACATCTCTCCAACTTCTGCCTCTGTCTTCACATGGCTGGCTGTGTGTGTGTCTGTCCATATCTTTTTGTCCTTACAAGAATACCAGTCATTGGATTTAAGGTCCTAACCCAATATGACCTCATTTATACAAAGGCCCTATTTCTAAGCAAGTTCATATTCACAGGTACCAATGGTTACGACGTCAATAAATCCTTCTGCAGGACACAATTCAACCCACAGTGGTCTAGTTGGGGAACTAGCCTGAATGGAATGGAGGACATGTAATATGGAAAAGTGAGGATAATCATGAAAATGGAATTCATGAGACCTGACTCATAAATATTCATAATGCAGATGTAACACCATATTAATCAATTCCAAAGGTGTCTTTCCCAAAATAGCCTACATAAATTCGAAGTATTAGAAGTATCTCCTCTAGAACTCAATAATGCTGAGATTGTTTGCTCATTCTTTGGTGCTTTTGTTTCTTCCTATCTTGCTGGGAATTTCACAGATTTTCTTACATCTTCTCCAATAATTTCTGATATCTGACTGTTACCATATATATATTATCCCTGCTCTTGTCTAAAGCCCACTTGTTATTGAACTCTATATCTGAAACTAATGATGTACTGTATGTTTGCTAACTGAATTTAAATTAAAAAAAAATAAAACCTATCTGCAACTTTGTATCCTAGATCCTATCTTCTCTTGACTATTCAAGGCATCACTTCAACAAATCCTCCTCCCCCATTTTCCTATTTTCTTTTTTTCCCCATTTTCCTATTTTCACTCTCAACTGGATCATTCCCATCAACATATATAAAGATAATATTACTTTGCTCTTCTCAAAAGAACTCTTGAGTCCACATTATTTGCCAGATGCTATAAAAGTGGTTTCATTCCCCTTTCCAAAAAAACTCCATAAAAGACTTTATATTCCCTTCTCTAAGTCCTCTCCTATGCACTCCAATCTGGCTTTTACCCAACCACTCCATTCAAAATGTTCTTGTCATGAATATGAATAACCTCCAGATTGCAAAATCCAATGGTTCATTCTCAGTCCTCATCTTCCTTGACCTATCAATAGCATTTGACATATTGGCTACTCTTGGCTCTTTGACACACTCTTCTCAATTTCCTTTCACTTAGCTGGTTGTGGTTTCTGGTCTTTACTGGTGATTCTTCTCCACCTTCTCAATAGTTGAGCATCCCAGAGCTCAACTTGGACCTCTTTTCCTTTATATATTTATGCATTCCTTTGGCATTTTACTCAGTTTTTGGCCTTAAATACCATGCTAATGACTCCTAAATTTATAACACCAGTCTAGACCGCTCTCCTGTACTTCAGACTCACACATCTAACTGCCAATTCAATATGCTTAAGTGTATAGTAGTACATTTCAAATTTCCCATGTCCAAAACCATAGTCATCCCAGCACCAAATGTGTTCTGCTTTTAGCCACCTCCATCTCTGATGATGGCAACTCCATTCTTTTAGTTAGTTGTGCCAAAAATCTTAGTCTTTCTTGACTTCTCCCTTCTTCTCACACCCCATATCCAATCCACAAAGAGGGTCCGTTCTTCAGAATATAAAGAAGACTCAAAATGTAATTGGAATTCAAACACTTTCTCCATCTCTGCTGATATAGTCTCATAACTACCACTACCATTTCTCACATGAATTGTTACTTTAATGTCTTAACTGGTTCATTTCTCTTGCACTAATCACAACATAGCAGCAAGAATAAACTTGATAAAACTTGGGTCATATAAAATCTTTCTTCTGTTCAAAACCCAAATCCAATGCCTTCCTACTTCATGCAGGGTAAAAACCAATGTCTTTAGAGATGCCCATAAAGCCTCACATGAACTGTTCCTTTGAAATCTTGAATCATCTCTCATTCTATTTTTCTCTACCACTCACCTCACACCAGTCATACTGTCTCTTAACATTCATCAAACATGAAAGGTTTGTCCTTACCATAGGGCCCTTATAGCTGCTTTTCCTTCTACTTAAAATGCTTCTTCTCCAGAAACTTGCATTTATAACCCCCCATTCCTTCAAGTTTGAGTAATTATTACCTTCTTAATGATACTTATTCCAACCACACCGACACTCCCTCTAGGTATTCGTTATTTTGTATTTACTGTCTTATATCACATAATGTACTGATTTCTTATGTTTATTGTTACTTCTACCTCTTCTAGAATATAAGGTTCATGACAACAGGAATTTTTGTCTTTTTGTTCACTGATATATTTCAAGCACCAAGAACAACACCTGACACATAGTAGTTACTCAGTGAACACTTTTTGAGTGAGTGAATAATTTGTTTAGGTTTTAAGATTAGATCAATACTTTCTGGAGGGAAAAAAAAAGAATTTTTTTCTTTCCCCTCTAGTGAATCTTCCTATTGAGGTATTAAACTCATAATTATGACTAGTATAACACTAGAAATTGCTTTCAAAAAATGTATATCATCACTGATACTGTGGAGAAGAGCTGTACAGTGTGCTAGGGAACATGATAATTAAATGGTCTTGTGTTGGTTACTTTTAAGTGATTGATTGTAAGTTGCAATGATTAATGGTCCTCCACTTTATTTTGCAATTAAACATGGCAGGGACTGACACTATCTCTTCTTTGGTCTACTGCTGAACTCCTTTTCCCAGACCTGTTCATCTTGAGAGTAGTTCTGGACAACAGAATAGGATGGAAATTCAATAAAATAGGATTACACTTCCCAGGCTGAGTTCTTAAACTTGCCTTGTGATTTTGTTTTCTTTCCTTGTGCCCTGGTCAGAAGGATAGGATACAGTGGGGGATTCGGAGGCCTGAAAAGATAATGGAATCACTGCATGGAAGGAGGCTGAGTCTCTGAATCACAGGGTAGAAGACCACTCACCAAACTCTTTATTGGACAATGATGTGAATGAGGGCTAAAATATTTATAGTTCTAACTCAGTGCTAATCAGGATCAATTTTTGCAGTTGCTAGTCTGCCATGACCAGCCAACAGAACCAGTTCCTAATAGTGTCTCAGAAAGGTCGGATGAAACTTGATTATGCAAAGCTACGAAAATGGCATATGTTATCACTGAGGAAACTTGAAATCTTTGGCAAAGCAAGACGGCCATCTCTAAAAACTGCTCTTCTAACTATAACATATTAGCATTTCTTCTTGGAATAAATAGGTTGGTGCTTTTTGGAACTGAGACGTGAATCTTTGGCCTATGTTAGGCTTCCTCTTTCAATTCGATGGCACTGTCAATAGGAAAGCAAGTTGGCTGTTTGTGCTTGGCACCACCTGGCTGCAGTTACATCGCTCAGCACTAAACACACTGGCTGTGTCAGAGTTGAGTACTGTCATTCTGATGAAGTGGGGAGTGTGCTGCCCTGGTAGGAAGCCTTTTAAATTGAATGACAAGGTTTTTCTTATTTGTTACATCCCCAGGCCATTGTCAAATCATATAATGCCAGCCCAGGAAAGTAATTACAGAACTGTTGTGAGGCTGTTAGCAGCTGCTTTTCATTTTTCCCCATTGTGACTGGATGTGGTGGAGAAAAATTGGGATGACTAAGAACCACAACATAAACGCTGCCCAATCTACTGGCCAGTCACATGCGGCACTTACTTTTAGCCAGGGGGGAAAGAGCAGGTTCCTGAAATGTTATTAGGTGTAGGTACCAAATATAGTGAAGAATCTACAGCCAACTCTAAGTAAGAGGTCGGGCCATGAGGACAGATGGATTTCATGTATTAAATCATTACCAAAATCACTAGGTCACAAAAAGTCTAATTCCTAAAAACAAAACCCTGTGTTGATCCCCTCAAATAACTCCTTTTTCCTCCTAGCTACCTTTTTTTTCCCCCCTTTCCAGTGCTTGCTTTATTATTTGGGTAAGGACCACAATAAGCCTTCAGCTAAGAGTAGGTCAGTCAAAGTTTTCAACAATAAATACAGATTGTTATTTTTAAAAAAAGCTATAAGGCTAAATGAAGAGGAAATCATATAATAGTAAATGTATTTTCATTTTATCATCTCATCTTAATTTGGTCCTTTCTCATAAGAACCTTATGAACTGGCCAGTGCTCATTTTCAAGGTTATGTTCCAAACTCTACTCAGCGAAGAATGGCACTGCATTTGATAGACGACTGATTTAAAATAATATGTATTGTTTTAACATTACAACTGTTTAAAATTTAATGGAAAGTTCTTAAGATTCTTAACACAACTGAATGTTATGTTTCCAATCAGGTGACAATCTAATCAGGATGAACCTTAAGTGATTATTCATTATTCATTTCTTTGAATGAAGTGGTTTGACTAGCATGTAGCTGTGCTAGAAAGTTATCAGGTTCACGTATAACCCTTTCTTTTTCTGAAAGTCATTGCTGTACTTTCCTTCTTGGTCACTGAGATACAGTAAGTACACTGGTATGTCTTTTAAAGGTTGTGGAAGGCAGTTGCTTCCTTATACTCTAGGCAAAACTCCTTTCACTCAGAATGTATAAGCACTTTTCATGAAATAATTTATTTCTAAATGATGAAAGTGGTCAGAGGCTCAGGATCCAACAACTTCCCAAATGAAAATAATTAGAATCTGTGGTAAAGATAAGAGTAAGGTTTGAAACCTGTCGGTACATATCACTAAGTAGAAATAAATTACGGCTTGTCAAAAACGACAGATTTCAACAAGGTGCTTCCTTTTCACTTCCAGGAAGACCTTTTTCCACCCAGCAATTAACTTTATTCCCATTAATATTCAGTAGCATTGACAAGGCTGACAGAGTAAAGCTGGGTTTTATAAAACGAAAGACAGATTGATAGAGACTCATTACTTTGTCTAATAATTTCATCATTGTATGTTAGGTCTTAATAAATAAAGGACAAAGCTGTTGACTGTGGCACTGATTTGTTGTGCCAGGTAAAGGACTCAAGTTTTCTGTGTATATTTTCTTTTGGCAATTCATAAATTTATTTTTGAAAATAAATAGTAATTTTGCCTAAAGGGTTGCAGAGGTGACACAATAATACATTTATACCATACCGCAATACGTTTAGTACTAGCGCAGTTTTCTTTAGATATTCCTTCACAATCTGTAAATAATAATTATGCTGCACAGTTAAATTAAATAAAATAAGTAAGTGCATGTAAACGACCCTTTGATTATAGATGGAGAAAGCCTAAGAGCAAGTATTTGCTTGTGGTGCAGTAGAAAAAGAGCAAAGAATTCACTAACAACCCAAGGAAACACGAAAACCAAACATTTCTGTCTTCTTTCCTTTATGATAAAAAAAAGTTAGAAATAAAATAGAGCAGGTTTCACAAAGC
This sequence comes from Ailurus styani, assembly GCA_002007465.1. Taxonomy (NCBI): domain Eukaryota; kingdom Metazoa; phylum Chordata; class Mammalia; order Carnivora; family Ailuridae; genus Ailurus; species Ailurus styani. Next base: position 613,542 of record LNAC01000162.1, on the reverse strand, counting down.
TTCAAGATGTGTCAAAGATGATGTTGCTTAGAGACATAACATCTGTTCTGTTTTCATATTTGTCATATTTCCTAATAATTTTTTTTAAATGAAACATTGTGCTTTTTCTAAGCTTATGGACACTTTCCCCCCCCCCATATAGGACACTTTGGCTGAGTTCAGCTTTGCTTTCTCTTCTAGAACAGTGAGAAAAAAAATCTCACTGTCGGTGAGAAAGATGTGATACATGCCTAACGAAATCAACTTGCATTTTTTCTGTAAGTTTCTAAATTGTTCTTCCCTTCCTCCATGACAGGTGACTTTTCATAGGTAAAAGCCCACATTATATAGCTCAGCAAATTTTCTGCCAGGGGCAATATTAGTGAGTTGTGGATGTATTACTGACATGGAATTTTGCCACTTGTATTTATTTTCTGTGCTATGACAACCTACTGTTCTGTGGTAGAAATGACACAATTTTAGTCTTTATAAATTCATAGTTTCTGCAAAAGTCTAATTTTCATAAGTGAAAATTCATGTAGTGAAAATGGAATCATTTCATGCAGTTCTTACTTTGGCCCTAAGCACATGCACTGAATAGTTCTTTATTCCCCCCTTTTTGTCAGTATCAAAGTCTGCAGATGGGTAGGTCACACCTGAACACCCTGAGCAGGGAATGTGTAATTAGGTTTTAATATTAAAAACTTTAGATTTGATTTCCCTATTCCTTTTGGATCCTTCTCTAATGTTCTATATCCCTTTAGATTTTTATCTTTTGTTAGCACTTATCTCTTTTCTTTATGGCAGTCTACTTCTCTGATTTCAGCTTTATTCAGCTCCCTGGCTCCCACCCAAACTCCCCTTCAAATTATCAATGCTAACGTTTTCCTTCGGTTATTGTCTTGTTTTCTTCTTGATTATTCTTTTTTCCTAATCCATTTATGAATGTGTACTTGCTCTTTGTCAATGAAAACTTTTTAAGACAGCAGACATTTAAAGAGCTGCATTCTTTTATTAGTCATTTTTATTGAGAACTTACTATGTGCAAAACCCTCTGGGAGATCACAAAGATGTTTATATGCCATTGTTGCCCTCACTACCAGCGAATGCTCATGCAGTGCCAATTATGGATCAGACACTGATCTCTGTGCTTTACAAAGATTACCTCACTTGGCCTTCCCAACATGTACTATGTTTTAATATGTAGGTTTTATTATTATTCAGGTATAGTGAGGCTAACAGGGAGATGACTGCCACTGAAAAGACAATTTGTCATTCATAGCTCCCAAGAGGAGGGGGACATGCCATGCTATGAAGGACCACAAAAGGAAGCACTAGAGTCAATTAGGAGACAAAGGGAGAGGCGCCTGGATGGCTCAGTCCATTAAGTGGCCAACTCTTGATTTCAGCTCAGGTCATGATCATAGGGTCCTGGGTTCAAGCTCTGTGTCCGGTTCCATGCTTAGTGGGGAACAGTCTGCTTGAGGATACTTCTCTCCCTCTGTCTCTGCCCCTTCCCCACTTGTACTCTCTCTCTCTCTCTCTCTCAAAATAAATAAATAAAATCTTAAAAAAAAATGTCTCACAAGCTAGTCATTTACCATCTCTAAGAACTGGCTAGCCCAAGGAGGGGCGGGTAAGTCCTGCAGGATCAGTAATTTCCCAGATAGCAAATCATCAGAATTAAAAAGACATGCTTAATATACTCTAGAGACTAGGTTAGTCTAAGACAACTAAATAGCTAGTAAATGGTTAAGTCCAGATTCAGACCCAGTAGGTATGGTTTCAGAGTTCACATTCTTAATTCTATGCCCTGACATTTCACCACAGAAGTTGAGTTTTTGTAGGGGAAATAGAAAATATGCAATATGTATGTGGTGTCATCTAATGTTGCAAGACAACCAAAAAGGGGCTTCAGAATTCAGAGAAGGAGATGTCAGTCAGCCTGGAGCATAAGCACAAGCTCAGGAAAGAAATAATAACTGAATGTGTGTTTGAGGGATGGCAAAGATGCCCAAAGAAATGAAGAGGTTATTCTGGGCAAATGAAATTGTTTAAAAAGTGTGAAGATCCGAAATCAATTAATGAATTTGGGGAGTTGAAATCAATTAATGAGTTTTACCAGTGTGGCAAAAGTGTAAGTAAAGCCTGTATATAGAGGATTGAAGGAAATAATACTGGGGGCCACCTGCATGGCTCAGTTGTTTGAATGTCTAACTCTTGATATCATCTGGGGTCATGGTCTCAGGGTCGAGGGATAGAGCCCGGCATCAGGCTCTGCTCTCGGCGAGGAGTCTGCTTGAGTCTCTCTCTCTCTCTCTCCCCCTCTCCCTCTGCCCCTCCTATTGCTCAAGCTCTCTCTTTCTCTCTCTCAAATAAATAAATAAATCTTAAAAAAAAATAAAAAGAAAGAATACTGGGAACTTATTTGAGATCAGTGTTAAGAAAATAATGAATTAAGTAATAAGGAATTTGGACTTAATTCAGGAAAAAATGAGAAACAGTAAGAGGCGTTATATATATTTATATTTATATATATTTATATATAACACATATACACATATAATACATATATATACATATATGTATATATACAGAGAGAGAAATAAATAAATTGAAAGTCTTTGAGCAGAAGAGTTCCATGATCACACCTATACTTCAGAGGTCAACTGGCTTCTGTGATATTAGAACTGGAAGGAGAAACAAAGGGGGGAAATTAATCAGGACATTACAGAAAGAACACAAGTGGAAATTAAGAATAAATCGGAGTTAGGGAATTAATCCCAAAGACATTGTAGAAATAGAGTTAAAAGCACCTGCTACCAATATTTCAACATTTGAAACTCCATCACATAAGGTGTGACTAAAGTAACTGGGAATTTTACCATGAAGAAGAGAAAACCCATGAGGTAGACCCTCTTGTTTGCTGCATTGGCCAGACCTGAGGCTCCTCTGGGCTGCAAGGTGTGAGAGAATGAAGATGTGGACAGGGCTCGGCAATGCCTGTATTTTGGTTCAGCTCAGAGAATGACTATAAGAAGCACAAAGGAGCCTCAGTTCCACTACAACTTAGAACAGCACTGTCAGTGGAATAAAAGAGAGTCATTTATAATAAAATAAAGTATTTTGATATGTAAATGCTCAGGCAAGGTTAATCCAGAAGACTCGATGATGTAGACCGATCCCTGCATCTCCTGATAGTGAATACACCGGGATTTAAGAGAGCTGAGTTCAGAAACCCTTCAATACAAGAAATTCAGGAAGATAAAACAGTAGAAATATAAATGGTCAGTAAAATAAAAATAAGTCTCAACAGCCCAGACTTGTTTGTCTATAAGAAAAAGAGGGAAATGATCTTAATTGAAATAAGGATAACATGCCAAGACAAATTACAGACTTTGGAAACAGAGAAAATGATGAAGTATGATATTAGCACAAATGAGCTGGGCCTTATTTATAAGTGCAATGTCAAAATAATTCCCAATGTTATGACGGGATAGTGACAAAGTATCTCTGAAAACATATCTCCTGCCTTGAATTCCTCCACATGTTGAGGCTCACAGTCAGTCTCTGGCACTCAGAAAGACCCAAGGACACCATATTCTTTGACAAACTATGGGGGATGAAGGTGTACAGCCAAAAGAAGCAGAAATAAAAGAAATCACGGAAAAACTATGACAGAAACAGAATCTATGTACACTGGCAAACACAGGTAACCCAATAAATACTTTCAATATGTAAGTTTTATAATCTAGATCTCTTATTATTATTATCTACAAAAATTTAAACACATATCTGATGGCAATAATATGAAACATACAAACAATTTTTATTAATATAATTCAGTGAGTATTTTTTTTGAACAGAAGAGTTCCACATGTATCTTTGCTAATTTCGTAATATTTAAGTCTAAGTCTGTTGAAGAGTCTCAGGTTTCCTTTGCTATATATTTGCATGTGGCAGCTATGAGTGCCAAATAACACTGGCATGTTATATTGGTCACTCAATTGTAATGAGTGGCATTGCTTTGCTGAGGTGATTTTCTGAAATGGTGAACAATCCTCAGGAAATGTAGTACAATATTCCCTTGATTTAAACAGTATTGCGTTCCTGGAAATTTTAGTTTATAACTATGAAGAAGGAAACTTTGTCATGATACATAAAATTATTTTTCTAGACTCTCAAATAATCGTAAAACAATTTTCCCCTACACAAATGTTGATGAGATATTTGAAAGCCATGTACCATAATTCTCTATTGTGCAAAGCTGACATATGCGTAGTGGGACATCTAGCTTCTCCATGCACCCATCCCCTCTAAATATCAGCCTCATCCTCTAACTGCTATTAAAAAAATAAAAATAATCACATAATTTAAAAATTCTCCCTGTAAAGAACTACTGACTTAAGTAATGGAGCCCAATGTAAGGAGCTCCCTGGACATAACACATATTCAAGAATATGCCAAAACCTCTTACGGAAATAATAAGCAGAATCCAAGCATTGGGTAAACAGTTGAACTAGATCAAGGTTGAAAAATCAAATGCTTGCAGACACAAAGTAGATATAAGAAATGTGTAAACTGGACCAAGAGAAAGACAATAGAGAGACATGTGGTCTGTTTGGTCAGTTTCTCAGCAATATTTGTTGAAAGAATATCCACTCCCCATTGAACTGTCTTGACACCATGTCAAAAATCAAGTGTCTGTAAATGCGAGGGTTTATTTCTGGACTACCACTTCTATTCTATTGATCTATATGTCTATCCTTAGGCCATATTGTAGCATTTGATTACTGTAGGACTTGATTACTGCAGGTTGGTAGTAAGTTTTGAAATCGGTAAATGTGAATTCTCCAACTTTGTTTTCCTTTACCAAGATTATTTTGTTTATTCTAGATCCTTTGAATTTCCATATGAATTTTAGGATCAGTTTGTCAGTTTCTGCAAAGATACCAGCTGGATTTTGATGAGGATTGCATTGAGTTTGTAGATCAATTTCAGAGTATTGTCATTTTAACAATGTTGCCTTCTGATCTATATACGTGGAATATATTTCCATTCATTTGGTTCTTTACATTTCTTTCAACGATGGTTCATAGTTTTCAGAGTGTACCTTTTGTACTTCTTTTGTTAAGTTCATTCCTAAGTATTTTATTCTTTTCAGTCGGGATGCCTTTTATGTCTTTTCTTACCAAATTGCCCTAGTCAGGTCTACTTAGATTTTAAAACTTACATATCTTAAATCTGATTTATCTTTTACTCGTTATTTATTAACCTGGTTCAATAAAACCAGTTGCCTCTCTCTTTCAGTACTTTGTGTCTTCTGTTGTCCTTCGGATCTTTCATAATTTAATTTCATAATAGAAATTTCATATTTCTACTTCATATAATTTCATAAGAAGAAAATATGACTGATTAACATTGCTCTACTACTTCAGAGATTATTTCATTAATCTATGTCATTCTGACATATCTGTGGATATGGTCTAGATCTATATTTGTCTTGTTACTATTTATTATTTGGGACACTTTCTTTCTCAAATTAAATTGTAAGCTCCACTGAGGAAGTTCAACATTTTCAACTCTAAGGCCTTCAGGAAAAAAAAAATTCTGACAGGGTCTTATGCACAAAGAAATGGCTCAAGAAATGTTTTCCATTTGCTTTTTATCTTTCACAGAGAAGTAATTCTGCATCATGTCAAATGATGAACTTATATCTGAGTCTGTTTTTTCATCTGTAAAATAGGACTAAAAATGTCTAATGTGATAACTATTGGAAATAGCCAAGTAAAACACATTGCCCATGGCAGGAATTTGGTACATGACACGTATTTTCATTATTGATAAAAGCAATGTGGCAATTGAAAAATTAAGCTTAGAGTTTTTGTTTCAGAAATAAAGTAAAAAGGGGAATGGAAACTTTGGACAGTTATAAAAGTCACTTAAGACTCTAATTATTTTATTAACAATGTCATATTTAAGGCTCCTATCAGTGCCATATTCTCCCTGGAACTCTCACCATTTATTTCAGGAAGAATATAGCAACAAAGAGAAAATGTCATACATACACTCCCAATCTTATCACTTATTTTATAAAATTTCTGGCATCTTACACTGAAAAACAGATAGATGAATAACACCAAGATTCACTGTACTGAAATTCAGTATTTAATGTCAAATACAGGAAGGTTAAAAGGCCCTACTCTAAGTCACTGTTTCAGTTGGAAATTAAGTGGGAAACCTTGGGAGCTTCTTTATTGTTACTAGTTTCATACTTTGCATCAGTTAACCCAGAGAAAAATAATGGGAAGTACCATGTGTTGCTTGATTTTTCTTTCTCCACAAACTACTGAAACAATTATCCATGTGAAAGTTTATTTCCTAAAATTTTAACCGTCAATAAGATTTAACCAGAGAAATAGTATGATTGGGTAAAAAGTGATATTTAACTTCTTAAGTTTCACTAAAGCACAGATTCCTTTACTACAACCATTTTTGATGGGGAAATACTTATTTTAAATAAAAATATTATATTCTAAATAGAGTAAGTCAACAGATGTATCAGAGTGAATTAAAAAGTTGCACATTCTTGGGTTTCCCCCTTGGCAGTTATATTTTTGGCTTTGCCCTCCGTGGGTGATGGAATAATTTCTAGTCTTTATAGAGATTAAAAAAAAGTCTGAAAGATTATTTCATATGTACTGAGGAAATTGTGTGTATCATCAGAGTCTAGCCAGGAAATAGAAACCACTTGAGTAGTTAAAGAGACTTCAATGCAGAAAATCTATTCCATGGGTGATGAAAGAGCTGAGACACCAAACAGGGGACACGGGAGCAATCCAGAGATTAACAACAGCAGGAAGCCAGCTTCATCCACCACTGAAGGCATAAAGGGCAAAGGCAAGTGGAAGCTGGAGACATTGTTGGCCTCCCTGCCAAGAGCTGGATGCATGAAGCTGCTGGCAGGGAAGGAAGAGGAGAGACCATGGCTTAGTCCTCCCCACACACCCCTCTACAATTCAATCTGAAGTCAGCTAAGCATGGGAACCACAGCTGAGGAAATCAGTGCCTCTTGATACACAGAAGAGCGGGGAAGGGGAGGGAAGGGATGTGAAGGCAAACAGGTCCAGGACATACATATCATGTAATTGCCTACTTGCACACATCATGTAATTGGTGGGGACAGTGGGAGGGAGTAGAGGAGAGGCTGGTGGTGAAGAAAAGAACATGGAATGAGTGTGGCCATTTACATGGTAGAGGATAGGAATCAGACCCTTAAGTTTAACTTATTCTTTTATAGGAAAATAATCAACATGTTTGGGACTGAGATAAACTATTCCGCCTCTTGATTTTGCATTACATTACTAGGCTTATCGATACCATTATAACCTTACTTTTAGGTAGACCCCTGGGGGCAGGGGCCATAATCTCACCCTGTCTCACCACAAACTTTTATATCCCAGTACGACATCACAATGTTCTAGTGGTTTGTACACACACACACACACACACACACACACACACACACACGCGCGCGCGTTTTGACTGGCAGGAACTATAGAACATAAAATGTGATAACTACAGGAAGAGAATCAGCCATGCAAATTATGAAATATAAATTGCAGTTCCAATGTTCTATGAGAGTATAAAATTCAAATCTGTTCATCAAGACACTTTTAATATAATGAAAAATTTTATGACTCAATGGAAGACCTATTACAATGAGGTCAGATTTTGCTTCTGAAGTTAGTTGGTCAAAGGCTACACCTCAGCTACTGGTGATGGACTTGCTAAAGCCAACAGAGACAAGTTGGGCAGGGAGAAGAGAGCTTGATGACAGCAGACCATGGGCAGGATGAAGAGACCATTAGGGCCTCTGGGAAATGCCACCGGTTCCTAGTTATTGAAATTAGGGACTGACTCCTGTCTAGTGTGCAAAACCGTTAAGGATATCCTATTACCCTTCATCTGATCTTGACAAGAGAATTTTTGTAAATTAAAAAAAAAAAGACAAGAAATTGATTAAGCTGTATCTGGGTTAATGTTACTAAACAGCAAACTGGCAGACAGCCTGGAAACAATGTAAATTCTGCTTCTTTAAAATTACAGTCACAGCTAATTTTTTTCTACCTACACAGCTACAGGGAAGTAAAATAGTTATGGTTATATGGCTCATGTTAAAAGGCAATGTATAGTTAACTTACACAGAGATTCCCACAGATGGGACTGGAGGTAAACATGGAGGGAGCTGGGAGAAAGAGCTCTAGAAAACACCAGCCCTCTCCAGGACCCCCACATACTCACAAAAGGCCGTTCTGTTAAAAGTTCAAGAAAAGAGGTTTGCCAAGAACCCTCTTTTGGGAAAGGTAAACATGGGAGTTTATTTGCATGCTAAATAATCACAGAAACATTTTACAGTATGGCTTTCATTGGTTAAAGACTGGCATGTGATAATTTATTTGTATAGACACTTTTTCCTCCTATTTAGAACACAGAAAACAGAAAACGTTTTGTAAGAAAAATACCAATAAAATATTTTCTCTATCAACTTTGAAAAAAGTGGAAAGAATAATAATATCATGGTGTGTTTGTTTGGCATCAAATGTGTTTTAACTGTCTTTTAGAAAGGAACCAAAGGTTAAAAATATAGAGGGAATGAAAGAAGGAAGGAAGGAAGGAAGGAAGGAAGGAAGG
>LNAC01000162.1:381791-604691 GCA_002007465.1 Ailurus styani | reverse complement strand
CCCAGGTGCCCCTAAATAAAATCTTAAAAAAAAGAAAGAAAAGAAAGAAACAGAGAGGGAGAGAGACAGAGAGAAAGGAAGGAAAGGAGGAAGGAAGGAAGGAAGATAGGAAGGCAAGAAGGGAGGGAGGGAGGGAAGGAGGGAGAGGGAGCTAGGGAGGGAGGGAAGGAAAGAAGGAAGGGAGAGAGGGGGAATGGGAGGAGGGAGGGAGGAAAAGGAATCAAAATTGGCTATAAATATTTCATATCAATAGGTCCAGTAGTTTGGGACCATGTGAGAGAGGAAAGCTGGGAAGGAGGGCTTAGAAAACTAAGATAAACTCATTTTGTATATGCAAGTAGATGTCCAATACATACTTAGACTGGCTTTCTTTTCCCTATGGCATCTCAGAGGAAAAGCAGCTGCTTCAGGACAAAGGTGGATATTTTCTTTACATNAAAAAAAAAAAAAAAAAAAAAAAAAAAAAAAAAAAAAAAAAAAAAAAAAAAAAAAAAGAAAACTAAGATAAACTCATTTTGTATATGCAAGTAGATGTCCAATACATACTTAGACTGGCTTTCTTTTCCCTATGGCATCTCAGAGGAAAAGCAGCTGCTTCAGGACAAAGGTGGATATTTTCTTTACATATATATATATATATATATATATGTATTTATACATATATATATATACATATGTATATATGTCTCTGTGTGTATGTATATACATATACATACATATATACACATATATATATTATATATGTGTGTGTGTGTATATGTTGTGTGTGTATATATATATATATATATATATATATATATATATATATACATGAAATGTATGGAGGCACCTGGGTGGCTCAGTCGGTTAAGCATCTGCCTTCAACTCAGGTCATGATCTCAGGGTCCTGGGATCAAGGCCAGCATCAGGCTCCCTGCTCACCAGGGAGCCTGCTTCCTCCTCTCTCTCTGTCTGCCTCTCTGCCTACTTGTGAGCTTTCTCTCNCCCCTGCTTGTGTTCCCTCTCTCGCTATGTCTCTCTGTCAAATAAATAAATAAAATCTTAAAAAAAAAAAAAAAGAGTATGCCTTCAGGTCAGGTCATGATCCCAGGGTCCTGGGTGGAGACCCATGTCAGGCTCCCAGTAGGGAGTTTGCTTCTCCCTCTGCCTCTGCCTCTTCCCCACTGCTCATTCTCTGTCTCTAACTCAAATAAATAAATAAACACACACACACACACACACACACACACGCGCGCGCGCACACACACACACACACACACACACACACACACACACAGAAGTTGTTGGTGGAAGGGGTGTGGAAGGGTGTGGAGCCTGAATCGGTGATGGGAACAACAAATAAGATTTCCCAAATAAGATTTTTTGCTACTCAGTGAAGGGCTTTCCTGTGAAAGACCAAAGAGATTATGTTAAATTTTGGCCCAAGAGAATGGGAGACCAAAGAGAAATGCCAGCAACATTTCCAAGAGACAGAGGCTATCCTCTCTGAGAGCTTCTATCCTTAGTCTGAATCTAGCCAAAAATAAGATATTCTAAGAGTAACAAGTAAATAAAATCCAATTTTTTTTTTAAAGAAAAAAATATGGGATTGAAGCTTGGATGAAAGTCAGGAGTAGAAATGTAAATTTTTTGCAAACCATGAACATTTTTAAATGCAAAAAGTGCATTTTTTGTAAATATAAAAACATAATTTTTTGCATACCATAAACAAAACTGGAAATGAAACAATGGGTAAAAAGATTTGCAGCACATATAAGAGAGAGAAGATTTGTTTTCAGTAAACTTCTACCAAATAATAAGAAAAAGGCAAAGACTGTGAAGAAGAACATCACAGGGGAAAAACAGAAATGACCAATAAGAAATAATATGAGGAAAGATGCTCAATCCAGTAATAGATAGGGAATAGATATTAAAAGCATAATATATATCATTTTATACCCTTCGGGAAATTAGCAAAAAAAAATTTTATTTATTGATTTATTTAACATATTTATTTATTTATTTATTTGACAGAGAGAGACACAGTGAGAGAGGGAACACAAGCAGGGGGAGTGGGAGAGGGAGAAGCAGGCCTCACTGAGCAGGCCTCACTGAGCAGGGAGCCTGATGTGGGGGCTCGATCCCAGGACCCTGCGATCATGACCTGAGCCACGCAAGTGCCCCTCTGAATCTTTAATTTTAATACTTTTGTCAAAGCACTGTATAAACAAGTTCAAGTGGCCTGACATCTCACATCACAATATAGTAGAGCCCAACTCAGATCCTCGGACTATGCTGCTTTTAGCTGCAGGATTAGGGAAAGACCCACCATTTTCCTGAAGGGATTAAAAGCCAGGATTCAATTGCAACATGATACGCAGAAGAGTTGCTACAGTTCTCAGCGGCTGGTTTGGTGTTTATGGTTGGGAAGAATGCCAGTTCCTTTCCTGGGAGTCAGGTAGGTGGGATCTAAGCCTTACACCTGGGATGACATGTTGTAGTAAGTTAGCAAAGAATTCACCCCATTGCCTTCATAGTTAAGGAAACACTGGCCCCTCCACTGCATGAAGGGGTGAAGGAACTACGGTCCAAGCCTTGAGACTGAGAAGTACTGGTGGCCTTAATGATAGGTCATAGCCACTTTCCATGGAGCTTTGTAGGAGTCCAGCACTTTGGGAAGCCAGCCAACAGGAGGTCAGTTTTTTTTTTTTTAAGATTTTATTTATTTATTTGACAGAAAGAGATCACAAGTAGGCAGAGAGGCAGGCAGAGAGAGAGGGGGAAGCAGGCTCCCTGCTGAGCAGAGAGCCCGATGCAAAACTCAATCCCAGGACCCTGAGATCATGACCTGAGCCGAAGGCAGAGGCTTAACCCACTGAGCCACCCAGGTGCCCCAGGAGGTCAGTTTTGAACAAGTTAACCTTACCTCTAACAAGGATTAGCAAGGATATGAGGAAATGGTAGTCTCATACAACACCAGCTGAGGTTTTACATTTTATAGCTGGTTTGGATGGCCAGGGACCTACACCCTGTTCTCCAATAATGCCCAAAAGAGACTGCAATATCCCAAAGGGGAATGACTACAAGTTGCCAAATGGTCCAAAGATCCCTATGCCCAAAATATTTAAAATGATGTAGTTATCCTGACCTGAAAAAAGTGTGTGATTTGGACAATGTACATTTCAGGATGAACCAGTGGAGACAGATAATCAATATTCACAGGATCTCCAGAATCCCTTGAGCTTTTTTATAATATTGGATCTCTGGTACAACCTTGAGGATGAAGAACTTCAAGAATGATAGAGGAGTTGCCACGAGCTGAAAGGGAAGGGAGACAGACAGCTGGAAACTGAATTGATTTAAAGAAAATGAGGAATTGCTATATTTCTTGCAAAAAATATAATTTACAAAGATAAATTCTAGGCAAATTTTATTTTACTTTACCTTTTAACGTATTATATTATAATCTGAGGGGATGAATAAAATTTTAAAAGTTCTGCGATTTGCTCATGTTTCATAGTGGTTGGGAGCATTCAGAGTAAAACCAACCAGGTTTCAGATTTCTCTATGGTAAGTGCCTGAGGTATGATTTTTAATTTTTTTTTTTATTTTATTTTTTTATTTATTTATTTGACACAGAGAGAGAGATTACAAGTAGGCAGAGAGGCAGGCAGAGAGACAGGGAGAGGAGGAAGCAGGCTCCCTGCCGAGCAGGGAGCCCGATGCGGGCCTCGATCCCAGGACGCTGAGATCATGACCTGAGCCGAAAGCAGAGGCTTTAACCCACTGAGCCACCCAGGCGCCCAGATTTTTAATTTTTTAAACTGCAGATTCTACAAGTATAAAATATGGATTGTTATTAATCATTAAGATTAATGAGACAATGCTTATAAAGCACTTAACACAGTGATCTCAATCAGTGGTACTTTATGGATAATATTCACATTGTAGGAAACTGAAAAAATAGAGAAAAGAGGAAAAGATCAACATAATCTGATGACCCCAGCACAAACACCATTATTTTAGATACTTTCCTTTTGAGGTAGATTTTTAACTTTGGGGATTGTTTTGTGGTAATTGTGCCACCTTTGTGAGGACAAAGAGCATGAACCTTAACATCTAACACAGCCAATGATAAAAAAATTACTGAATTTAATGACTCAGTCAATAAGCTGGAGTTAGTATGTGTTTTTTCCATATTTTTTTGGTCTGGAAATAAAATGTCAGACAATCTCAAATAGGCAGGAATATTCTTTTAAAAGCATTTTTGATATAGTTCTTCAACAAGTAAAGAAGATTTTCATTTTTAAATTGCCTATATTTTAAAATATTTCAAATATATGATTAGGCAGCCTCAAATATGTTAAGAGTATTCCTCAACTTATTTTTAAGCACTCTATCTTTAAGCATTTCATTATTGTTCCTAATACATATAAATAAAGGTAAGTTTTTCAAAGTGGCATTATATACTGAGTCCAATTGCCTCATGTGTTTGAAAAGTCATTTCCTCTTGCCTCTTTATTTTTTATTTTTTCATTTTTTATTTTTATTTATTTATTTTTTAATTTTATTTTTATTATTTGCCCAAGGGGTACAGGTCTGTGAATCATCAGGCTTACATCTTTCACAGCATTCACCAAAGCACAAACCCTCCCCAATGTCCATAACCCATCCACCCTATCCCTACCCTCCCACCCCCCAGTAACCCTCAGTTTGTTTTATGAGATTAGAAGTCTCTTATGGTTTGTCTCCTTCCCCATCCCATCTTGTTTCATTATTTTTCCCTCCCTACCCCCCACAACCCCCCACCCTGCCCCTCAAGTTCCTCATATCAGAGAGATCATATGATAATTGTCTTTCTCTGATTGACTTATTTCGCTCAGCATAATACCCTCCAGTTCCATCCATGTCGTTGCGAATGGCAAGATTTCGTTTCTTTTGATAGCTGCATAATATTCCATTGTATATATATACCACATCTTCTTTATCCATTCATCTGTTGATGGACATCTAGGTTCTTTCCATAGTTTGGCTATTGTGGACATTGCTGCTATAAACATTCGGGTGCACGTGCCCCTGAGGAACACTACCTTTGTGTCTTTAGGATAAATACCCAGTAGTGCGATTGCTGGGTCGTAGTTTTCATTTTTTATTTTTAAGTAGGCTCCACACCCGGCATGGAGCCCAATGTGGGGCTTGAATTCAAGACCCTGAGATCAAGACCTGAACTGAGATCAAGAGCTAGATGCTCAAATGACTGAGCCACCCAAACACCCCTTTGTCTCTTTAAAAATAAAATGGCCATATGGGTGTAGAATTGCGAGCTTACTTACAACCCCTGAAAACTGTGTTGTTGTTGTTTTCTTTCTCCAAGGATTTCTTCATCTTCTCTCAACTCCCAATAAAGTTACTGCTTTAGCAAAGACAGATCAACACTTGCCCTTATGCTCATTTGGTACGTCCTAGGTAGTGTTCATTTCCCCCCTGTCATTAGTAAGAGAATGACTCAAAGCAGCTCAGGTGGCCTATCTTCTAGCTCAGAACTCATTTACAATTTCTGTGATGTGGGTAAGAGAAAGCTGATGAATTTTAAAACACATAAACTGAACCTAGGAAATTAGGACAATCTCCAGAAGACATGCTGGGCCTCAGATGACAATATCAATTTGCTAGTGACCAGCTCTTGCTGCTCGTTCCCTGCTCTCCCACACACACCCTGATCAAATCTTTCAGCAGGAACTCGTCAGGCCTCCTTCTTCGTCTGCAGCCCAGTGAGATTCATTTTTCCCCATGTTCTTAAAGTAATTCTCAATAATATCATAGACAAAACAAACATGTACAAGTCATCCTTGAATTAGTGAATTAGTCCCTGCCTTTTTTGATTTATTAATATCTTTGACCACTTTACCTGCAAATGGCCGTTTTAATGTCAGAGTGTTGGGTGAAAGAAAAGTTAAATTTTGGTGTTGGATTTCATCACTGAAATCTGTTTGAATAAAAATCCAAAGTTTTATGTACTTAGAGAAAACACTATTAGAATTTCACTTTGGAGAATATATCCAAGTAATATCTGAAATAAGTGTATGTAAACTGGCTCATTGCACAAATAATGGAAAAACAAAAAGTATATAAGCAGAAAAACATTTAAATCAGTATATAAAAGCTATTTTAAGTGATCTATAACAATAATAACTGCTCTTATAACTTGAAAAATAACAATTAAAAACTAAAACTAAAAAATAAACTCATCTTTGAATCCTTCTTCATTTAAGATAAGGAATTTAGCAAACTCTACTTCTTTCAACCATTCCCCCACAGCCCTTCAACATCTTCATTAACATAATCTGAATGTTTAGTTTTACCTATTTGATACTAAAATATTATTTTGAATATGCAGTACTTTCTCTAAAAAATCATTTTGACATTTGTGTTGGACATTGTAATTAAAATAGGTTTTTTTTTGGATCACTGTTTAACTGAAATAAAATGTTTACCTGAAAACAATGCTAATCTCTAGTGCTGGTACCTTATGACTACTTCGTCTTTGGATTCTTAATCTGGATTCCTTTCTCAGGTTTCATGTATTTCTCTTTCAAGTATTTTTTTTGTAAGATTATTTGAATTAATAGACTTCCATATATCTTTGGTACACTTCCTAATTTTATGCACAACAGTATGGCACATACAGCCAGTGGTTTTATAGTACATAGGTATTCTACCCTAATGAAAAGCCCTTGAAATGTGCCAGTGATGCACAGATTATGTGAATTACAGGAAAAAAGGTTAAAGGTAAATAATCTTATACTTAATTCACTTGACAGATATTTAAAAGACCATTCTGTGTTGGAATTTCTAGGCTTTTGAGAGATACTTACTAGCTGAGTGAACAAGTAAGTATGTTAGAAATCAATTAGAAAAGAGAAAGATTAGAAGAAAGATAATCATTAGGTGATAGTCCCTAAATAATTATGTAGAAAATGGAAATGTAGATCTTGATCCATTTCTAGTAAGTCTTCATAAAATCTTTGATTTAAAACATAATTCAGGGTGCCTGGGTGGCTCAGTGCGTTAAAGCCTCTGCCTTCGGCTCAGGGCATGATCCCAGGGTCCTGGGATCGAGGCCCACATTGGGCTCTCTGCTCGGCAGGGAGCCTGCTTCCTTCTCTCTCTCTCTCTGCCTGCCTCTCTGCCTACTTGTAATCCTTTTCTCTGTGTCAAATAAATAAATAAATAAAATCTTTAAAAATATATATATATATATAAAATTCACTCTATCACCAACTTATAAGAAATCCAGAATATACTGAAAACTGAAGAAAGTATATAGATTTCCCTGCTTCACATGACCATTGACCACACATCTAGAGAAATTCTGAGACTTTCTAAGTTATGTGTGTTGATATGACTCTTAGGAATATTTTGTTTTAGACAGCTAAACTAAGGACAAACTTCTTTATGATTAGATTTTTCTGCTGTACTGGATCTCCTGGGAAATAAATATTTACTGTGTCATCTTTCTAATTAAAATTTTCGGGAAGCCTTATTTACTAATCCAAGTAACGCTGCCAGCATAGACAGGTGGGTCAGGTATTCTAGGCTTTGAGCTGATTCCAGATGATCCAATTACTTATTCAGTGTATCTATATTAAAATTTTTTTAAATTTCTACTTTATTCTTTACAAATAAAATCTATAGAAAAATGAAGTTTTCAAATATAGATGGAGAAAGAGAATTGCTGCAAAGTTCATTTTTGCCCAATCACTTGAGTAAACTTCCAGGAAGACATAAGTATAATTACAATGACATCGTGGATTCATAAATTTGTTCTTTTTATGAACTCAAAGATAATTAATAGTGCAGATAACATTTTCGTGACAGAAAATCAGCTCACATGAGATGTTATAATTGTAGATTTTGTTAAAATGGGACATTCTAATCTTTTGGACAACAATGCTAAAGTTTTGCTTTTGTCCAACCCAATTAATTACTATGTCTTAAATACTTTATCATTTTATCCTTTCTTCAGAACTCATGTGCAAGACTTATTATGCTCTTTCATAAGGAAAGGACAAAAAGAGGTGAAAATATGTCAAGGTCTGTCTAAAAAGAGGGACTGAGAAGGTAATATTGTCTTGGCATAAGGTGCCAATGCTGAAGTAAAGCAAGTATTTTGGAGCCAACCAAGGAAACAGCCAACAAATAGAGTTTGAATACCTTCTTCCTTTCCTAGAGGTGTCAAAGGAAGCCATGTGGCCTGCTCCAGCTTTGGAGGAACTCCAGAGAAATATCTCACCAAGGTTCCATGGCAGATAGGGGGCCAAATGCATCCTGGATAATATTCTTGTGGTGTGTGAAGAAGGTGTTAAAGAGTCATAGAAAAGTCATTCTCAGGTTTCTCTGCACCAGATTAAAAAAAATCCACAGAAGATAAAAAGTCAACCCTGACAGAGTTCAAAATGAGTTTTAGTATTTTCATATATCTAATCGGTACTCACATCATTGCATATCCTTACGGAGATGAGTCTGTGTTAGGCTTCCCTTTCATGACCCATGAGAATGAGAGGGGGACTGGAAATGCAGCTGAGAAAAGAAATAGAGGGGGTTCAACTTGGGGAAACAAAGCCATTTGGCATTGACTGGGCTTCTGACACCCACAGTGGTGTACTGGAACTCATGGAAAGGTCTTGTAGGATTTTAAATATGTGTAAGATAAAGATTCTTAGGGAAATCCCCACTGAGAAAATAGAGGGTACATATCAAAAGTTAATTGGGACTGACCACCAATGTACTCTTCTATCGCTGCCCTTAGGCAGCTGTTTAAAACAAGGAAGGAGAAAAACTGCCAAAAGGAAAAGGAGAAAATCCTTTGGAAAGCACAAAAGCCTCCAAACAGTTCCAATCGTAGAGTGTTATGATGTTAAAATATGAGGCACATTATCAGGAGATGAAAGTTCAAAGAGGCCTCAGCTTTGTGTTGGATAAACAGGAACATATGCCCAGCCTCAGAAATATTTCAAATGTGTTGTGAAACTTCACTCAGTTAGGAGAGAAATGTTAGAGTTCAGCTGTGAAAAATTCAATTGCATATTTGAAAAAAGCAGGTGCTGGGAAAGACCACAAACTTTCTAAGCATGTCGGCACCATATCCCACAGTGGCAAACAGAAGTGAAGACGTTATTAAGGCTCAGAAAGGTTTTCTGAGTGATACATCACATGAGCTGAAGTAGCATTTTCACATCATTGTGGAAATGTATTCCTCTACAGGGAAAAAAATCAAAGTCTGAAAAAAGGAAACTGAAACACTGGGAATATTCCATAGTAGGCCTTTGTGGAAAATTTGTAAAATTGATGGAAATTTGGGCAAAACTCACTACATACCATAAGTGAGAGATCTCTGTTAAGAAAGGTTCATTGAAAGAGAGTAAATAATA
Organism: Ailurus styani; assembly: GCA_002007465.1. NCBI lineage: Eukaryota > Metazoa > Chordata > Mammalia > Carnivora > Ailuridae > Ailurus > Ailurus styani. Next base: position 595,281 of record LNAC01000162.1, on the reverse strand, counting down.
ATCTTACTCACAAAATCTAAGTCTGAAATCACCTGAAATTCCTATGCTAAAGGGATTTTATTTGTTGATCTGCAAGTCATAATGGTATAGGGGAGTATGAATGACTTATCAAAATTTTTTTCTTAATCCTGTTGAAGGGATTTTTAATATAGTTATTCCATTCCTCTTCTAAGTGGTTTCTAGTTCTAGTTCTTTTGTACCCACTCCACTGGGCACAGTATTCCATGAACAGTGAGGGAGAACTGATAAATGCTGAGTGATTAAGCAACAACCCAATTCCAGTTCTGAAAACAAAGGACAAGTCAATCAGTTTCAGGACCCCTAGGGGAGATCAGATATTGGGGAGCAGGACTGGCTCTGGTTCAAAATTGCAGTGTTCTCTGTCCCAGCCACACAAGGTCCTCCCTATCCTGGGGCCAGTCCATACACAACACCATGCCTTGACCTGCCGAACACTCCCCTCAAATATACTTAAACTCTGAGCTTTTACTTTTAAATCTTAAAATTTACAAATTGTGTTGAATGGTATCCACATAAAAATTGATGAGAATTATCGCAATATGAGTACTGACTGAAGTTACTCATCTTGCCCTGTCTCTTTCCTTGAAGCCTTGTGGTGTTTTCTGCTAATCTGGAAAATTAATCCACGTTACTATGCCATGGGGTCAAGAGGTTAATCTCCCAAATTAACTCATGCATTTGTTTGTAAAAGAATCTAGAAAGAAGAAAAAGTAATCTGATATAGTAGCAGGGTTATAGGAAGCATTTTAGAGCCAATCACTTTTCTGAAATCTATATTGTTCAATCAACAATACCATCTCCCATTGCAGTAACCTCTTGGAAACTCTGGCTTCTCATTAAATATTTTGGAGGAAACATTTAAAAAATACACACACACACGCACACACACACACACACACACCCATAATCATTCCTGTAGTATCCATTTTCTATAACTAACAAATGCTTATAGCTTGTCACTTTGTTTCAGATTTTTAAAAAAATAGGGCATTTCAGATAAATTTGAAACAGTATTTGTTATTCGTCCCCACGTCTTCCCCCACCAGAGGTTATCATCATTTAATCTGTATACTTCTAGGTCTTATTGTTTCTAGATCATTTTATATATACATCTATGTATAAATAGTACATGATATTGCTTTGTATGTTATTTTAATCATTCATAAATGCATTCATGCTAGACATATTCTTAAACCTCCTTTTTAATCATTCAACATTGTGCTTTACTTGTCCATGAATACATATATAACTAGTTTGTTCACTTTAACTGTTTGTAGCACTTCATTATATAACTGACTATTCCATAATTTATATTTAATATAATTTATTTCCCTATTGCCCAATTAGATATTTCCAATTTCTCACTATTATGCACAATACTGTATGAATATCTTTATACATATCTCTATGCATGTGCAAGAACTCTCTACGGATGCCTATACTTATAAGTGAAATGACAGGGTTGTAGGATATGAGTTCTTTCATCTTTACTACATAGTGCCAACTGGTTCTTTAGAGGGATTATGTGAATTTACATTCCCACCAGCAATGTTTGGTAGTTCCTTTTTCTCTACATGCTCACCAGCACTTCATACTTATGTTGTCAGATAGTTTGCCCATCTGATGGTAGAAAATAAAATCTCCCTACTTTAATTTAACTTTCCTGGATGACTATCAAGCTGGAAGATCTTTTCATAATTACTAGCCATTTGGGTTTCCTATTTTGTGAATTGTTTTTTCATATATTTTACCCAACTTCCTTTTGAGATTTTTATCTTTTTGTCAAACTTATTTGTAGAAGTTCTTTATATATTCTGAATACCAGGATTACATCCACACATGCTTGTAAATATCTTCTCTTTATATGGTGTCTGCCTTATAACTTTGTAGTGACTTATCAGGCAGATATTTTAAATACTAATATATCCATTTTTCTTAATTAATTATGGTTTTTGTGTTTTGTCTCAAATACAGCATATTGCAATTATAATATAAACATACACATGTACAACATAAAAAGAAAAATATGTGAATGTATATGCACACACAAATATTACCTGCATATTCATCCCTTTCTCAAAAAGTCTGCAGAAGTTTAAGTCACCAAACCTACTGAGTGATTTCACTAAAAATCTATGCTATTCATCTGGGTCTACCCTGTTGCTTAGCAATTGCTTTTATTTCAAATTGAGTGCCAACCATATTAGGGAGGCAGCACAAGATTTGGCATCAGGGAGACATAAGAGCATGTCACAGCTCTGCCATTCACTAAGTATATGACTGGGTCTCCTAACCTCAAACGCGGATTTTTATCACGGTACCTACCACACAGATTCCTCTGTCTTGATCTTCTCATGTATAAAAAGGTGAAAATAATGGCACTCTCCTAAGCCCCTTACTATTAATGTTCTTGATCCTTACAATAACATAATGAAGGAAGTACTATTATTATCTCCATTTTAGAAATGAAGAAACTGAGGGACCAAGAGGATAAATAACTCGATCAAGGCTACATATGTAACACACAGCAGAACCAAGACTTAAACCTCCAGGACCCAAGCTCTACAGCACCTAAATATACCGCCTCCCAATAATTACTGCCTTGTAAATAAGTGAAAGAATGAACATAAAACACCTAGCCCACAGCTTGGTCTATAAATATGCTCTACAAATGTTATTTATTTCCCATGAAAGCTATGCTAAATTTTTCACTTTACTCCAAATTTGAATATTTTCCCACAGATAACTTTACATTAGTATGCCCTGATATCTTCTGTAGAACACTAGGGCTGTGGAATCTATAGATTGTCTATAAAAATTGTCATACAAAGAGAAACTTATAACCTGCATGCTTTTGTCTTCACTTCTGCCTTTTCCTTCTTCTCTTCCTCCTTCAAAATACCTTTGAGAACCCTCATACGCTTTGCCTTAAACTTTCAAAGTTGGACACTCAAACAGATGCACTTTCAAACTTCTTCTGACCTACATATAAACTACCTAGTATAATGCCTGGAAGATAGCACGTGTTCAATAAATGTCAGTTTTTATTATTCAGTCTTCACTGTCAATATGCTACAGCATAATCACTTCCTCTTTATCAACTGACTTGGATTTCTATAGCAGCATGAGTGGGAGTTGGGTATAAGGAACAATGGGATGGTAAAGGATAGTAAAGTGCATTTTCTCCTTTCCTTCCAAAAGAGAAAGAATTTCACTTTCTTTCCCAAGACAACTCCTCTATATATGTCAATGATCTTAGCCACTTTTGCCTCTTCCAGTATCTTTTTTTTTTTAAGATTTTATTTATTCATTTGACACAGAGAGAGAGATTATAAGTAGGCAGAGAGAGAGGAGAGAGGAGGAAGCAGGCTCCCCGCCGAGCAGAGAGCCCGATGTGGGCCTCGATCCCAGGACCCTGGGATCATGACCTGAGCCGAAGGCAGTGGCCTTAACCCACTGAGCCACCCAGGCGCCCACCTCTTCCAGTATCTTAACCCCTCTTTCAAGTCTTCATTCAATCTTTCATCTTTTATTCTCTATATTATTGACTCTGTTTTGTAATATCTATTTTAAAATATCTCTATTTATTGGAACTAAGATATCATCATTGGAAACAAGAAAAAAATGCTGCCATTAAAATAGGATAGAACACATTGTCACACTTCTAGATATTCACCATATATCATTCTTGAGCCTTCCCAGAAAGGAAAACATTAGCTAGTAAATTGAATAAGGTATTGCTAAAACTTTGCACTCACAGTCCAATTCCTCACATTCTCAGGGTTGTTGATGTTATTTTCCCACTCAATATTATACTCTGTGCTACCAAAAGCATGATACACCATCTCCTAAAAGTGTCCCTCTTGGGAAATGTCTTGTCTCCAAGACATTCTTCCAAGTGCTTCACCCCTCCTCTAAGCTTTGACATGCATGTGCTAACAATGACTGAAGTCCTCGCTGTTGCCTAGCTAACAGCGACTGTAAAACACATCCCAATTTCAGAAATTTAAAAACCAGGACCACGAATAAGTATGCCATAGAAACAATGAAATATAGTAGATTCTTCTCTTTGGATTATAAATACGATGAAGTCACCTCATAAAGTCAATGAGATATTTGAACACTGGAGTTGGAAAATAGTGAAGAAAAGCAGATGGGACCAAAACTTTCTCTCTCTTCAAACCAACAATGTACTTGTTAATTTAGTAACATTTATTTAGATTTCCTTTACCAAAGATTCTGATCCAATATTTTTACTTTGCTCTTTATGTTCAATATGATTTTTCTGTATATCATATGCCTTTTGAAAATTTAACTAGAGTCAGCTTTTCTTTCATAGAATAATGATTTGTATGGCCTTATCAAGGTTATAGTTATAATATACTTTAAAATAATATATTGCAGGCACCTGGGTGGCTCAGTGGGTTAAGCTTCTGCCTTCGGCTCAGGTCATGATCTCAGGGTCCTGAGATCAAGTCCTGCATCGGGCTCTCTACTCAGCAGGGAGCCTGCTTCCTTTTCTCTCTCTCTGCCTGCCTCTCTGCCTACTTGTGATCTCTCTCTCTCTATCAAATAAATAAATAAATTCTTAAAAATAATAAAATAATATATTGCAATATACTTTATAATATTCTAATATACTTTAATTCAGACAATTAACTCACACACCTCCCCAAAATGCTGATGCCATCTTTCCAGCTCATTTTTTAAAGTTCCAACAATATTGTTTGGGAGACAAGTGATTAATGATTTCCATATATTATTGAAGTAAATATCTGCAAAATTTGTTCTTCAAAATTGGCAACATTTTACTTGCTTTTGGTAAAGAAATCCTGGCAAAATTTTTGAGATCATAAAAATAGCAGCCCCAAACTGGATTAATCTGCCTTTCAGCTATAAGCAGATGAATTATGTAATACATAATTTTAAAAGATAATAATATTTCGGTCATAATAATTTTTTTCAGTCATAATTTATATGTAAATTACTTAATTTTTCTCATTTCATACAAATTGTGGACCTCTTTCTTGAATTCCTGGATTGTCTGTGTTATTTCTCCCAGAACAATGGAGGATTTTTTAAAATTAAATTCAGTTAGCCAACATACAGTACATCATTAGTTTCAGATGTAGTGTTCAATAATTCATCAGTTGCATATAATACCCAGTGTTCATCACATCACATGCCCTCCTTAATGCCTGTGACCTCATTGTCCCACTCCCCACCCACTGCCCCTCCAGCAAGCCTCAGTTTGTTTCCTATAGTTAAGAGTCTCTCATGGTTTTTCTCCATCTCTGATGACTTCTCATTCAGTTTCCCATCCCTTCCCCTATGATCCTCTTTGCTGTTTCTTGTATTCTACATATGAGTGAAAATATCTGATAATTGTCTTTCTCTGGTTGACTTATTTTGCTCATCATAATACCCTTCAGTTCCATCCACATCTATATAAATAAGTATTCATTCTTCCTGATGGTTGAGTCATATTCCATTGTATATATATACCACCTCTCCTTTATTCATTCATCTGTCAGTGAACATCTTGGTTCTTTCCACAGTTCGGCTATGGTGGACATTGCTGCTATAAACATTGGGGTGCAGGTGCTCCTTCATATCAAAACATTTGTATCTTTGGGGTAAATACCCAGTAGTGCAATTGCTAGGTCATAGGGTAGCTCTATTTTTAACTTCTTGAGGACCCTCCATACTGTTTTCCAGAGTGGATGCACCAACTTGCATTTCCACCAACAGTGTAAGAGGGTTCCCCTTTCTCTTCATCCTCACCAACATTTGTTGTTTCCCATCTTGTTAAATTTAGCCATTCTGACTGGTGTGAGGTGGTATATCATTGTGGTTTTGATTTGTATTTCCCGATGCTAAGTGATGTTAATATTCTTTCATGTGTCTGTTGGCCATTTGTATGTCTTCTTTGGAGAAATGTCTGTTCATGTCTTTTGCCCATTTCTTGACTGGATTTTTTGGTTTTTTTAGGTATTGAGTTTGATAACTTCTATATAGATCTTGGATACTACTAGCCTTTATCTGATATGCCATTTGCAAATATCTTCTTCATTCTGTAGGTTGCCTTTTAGTTTTATTGTCTACTTCCTTTGCTGTGCAGTTTTTTATCTTGATTAAGTCCCAGTAATTCATTTTTGCTTTTGTTTCCCCTGCCGTTGGAGATGTGTCTAACAAGAAGTCGCTGCAGCCGAGGTTGAAGAGGTTGCTGCTTGTGTTCTCCTCTGGGAATTTTGATGGATTCCTATCTCACATTTAGGTCTTTCATCCATTTTGAGTTTATCTTTGTGTACGGTGTAAGAAAATGGTCTAGTTTCTTCTTCTACATGTGGCTAATTTTCCCAAAATCATTTATTGAAGAGACTGCCCTTTTTTCCACTGGATATTCTTTCCTGCTTTTTTGAAGATTAGTTGACCACAGTATTGAGGGTCCATTTCTAGGCTTCCTGTTCTATTCCACTGATCTATGTCATCTGTTTTTGTGCCAGATCCATACTGTCTTGATGATTACAGCTTTGTAATAGAACTTGAAGGATGTCATTGTGATGCCACCACCTCTGGTTTTCTTTTCAACATTCTTCTGGATATTTGGGGTCTTTTCTGGTTCCACAGAATCAGAACTTACTTGGACTGAATAAATTTTAGGATTATTTGTTCCAGCTCTGTGAAAAATGTCAATGGTATTTTGAGAGGGATTGCACTGAATGTGTAGATTGCTCTGGGTAGCATAGACATTTTAACCAACATTTATTCCTCCAGTACATGAGCATGGCATGGTTTTCCATTTATTTGTGTCTTCCTCAATTTCTCTCATAAGTGTACTGTAGTTTTTAGAGTACCAATCCTCTACCACTTTGGTTAGGTTTATTCTTAGGTATCTTATGGTTTTGGTGCTATTGTAAATGGAATCAATTCCTTAATTTCTCTTTCTTCAGTTACATTGTTAGTGTATAGAAGTGCATCTGATTTCTGTGCATTGATTTTATATCCTGCCACATTGTTGAATTGCTGTGTGAGTTCTAGTAATTTAGGGGTGGAGTCTTTTGGGTTTGCCACATAAAGTATCATGCCATCTGAAAAGAGTAAGAGTTTGACTTCTTCTTTGCCAACCTGAATGCCTTTTACTCTTTTTGTTATCTGATTACTAAGGCTAGGACTTCCAGTAGTATGTTGAACAACAGTGGTGACCGTGGACACCTCTGTCATGTTTCTGACCTTGGGGGAAAAGCTCTGTTTTTCCTCACTGAGAATGGTATTTACTGTGCACTTTTTGTATGTGGTTTTTATGATATTGAGGTATGTTCCTTCTATCCCTACACTGTGGAGAGTTTTAATCAAGGAAGGATGCTGTACTTTTTGTCAAATGATTTTTCTGCATCTATTGAGAGGATCATGTAGTTCTTGTCCTTTCTTTTATTAATGTGATGGATCACGTTGATTGATTTGTGAATACTGAAGCACCTTGCAGCTCAGGAATGGATCCCATTTGGATGTGGTGAATAATCCTTTTCATGTACTGTTGGATCCTATTGGCTAGTACCTTGGTGAGAATTTTGGCATCTATGTTCATCAGGGATTATGGTCTATAATTTTTTTTGGTTGGGTCTTTTTCTGGTTTTGGGATCAAGGTAATGTTAGCCTCATAGAACAAGTTTGGAAGTTTTCCTTCTATTTCTATTTTTTTGAAACAGCTTTAGAAGAAAAGGTATTAATTCTCCTTTAAATATTTGATAGAATTCCCCTGGGAAGCTACCATCCCCAGACTCTGGTTTGTTGGGAGATTTTGATTAATGTTTCAATTTCCTTGCTGGTTATGGGTCTGTTCATGTTTTCTATTTCTTCTTGTTTCAGGTTTGGTAGTTTATAAATTTCCAGGAATGCATCCATTTCTTCCAGATTGCCTAATTTGTTGGCACATAGTTGCTCTAAATATGTTCCTAAAATTGTTTATATTTCTTTGGTGTTGGTCATGATCTCTCCTCTTTCATTCATGATTTTACTAATTTGGGTCCTTTCTCTTTTCTTTTTGATAAGTCTGGCTAGAGGTTTATCAGTCTTATTAACTCTTTCAAAGAACCAGCTTCTAGTTCCGTTGATCTGTTCTACCATTCTTCTGTTTTCTATTTCAGTGATTTCTGTCCAAATCTTTAGTATTTCTCTTCTCCTGCTTGGTTTGGGCTTTATTTGCTCTTCTTTCTCCAGTTCCTTTAGATGTAAATTTAGCTTGCGTATTTGAAACTTTTCTAATTTTTTGAGAAAGACTTGTATTCTATGTACTTCCCTTTTAGGATTGTCTTTGCTGCAGCACAAAGGTTTTGAACAGTTGGCATTTGTTTTCATTTGTTTCCATGAATTTTTTAAATTCTTCTTGAATTTCCTTGTTGATCCATTCATTCTTTAGGAGGATGCCCTTTAACCTCCAAGTGTTTGAGTTTCTTCTAAATTTCCTCTTGTGATTGAGTTAAAGTTTTAACTCACTGTGGTCTGAAAATATGCAGGTAATAATCCCAATCTTTTGGTATTGGTTGAGACCTGATTTGTTACCTTGTATGTGATCTATTCTGGAGAATGTTCCATGTGTATTTAAGAATGTGTATTATGTTGCTTTAGGGTGGAATACTCTGTATATATCTGTGAAGTCCACCTGGTTTAGTGTGTCATTCAAAACCCTTGTTTCCTTATTGATCTTCTGCTTAGATGATCTGTCCATTGCTGTGAGTGGGCTGATGACGTCCCCTACTATTATTGTATTATTATCAACGTGTTTCTTTAATTTTGTTATTAATTGAGTTATATAATTGGCTGCTCACAAGTTAGGAGCATAAATATTTGTAACTGTTAGACCTTCTTTTGGATAGACACTTTAAGTCTGATATAGTGTCCCTATTCATCTCTTAATACAGTCTTTGGTTTAAAATTTAATTTTTCTGATACAAGGATTGCTAACTCAGCTTTCTTTTGATGTCCATTAGCATGAAAAATGGGTTTCCACCCCCTCAATCTCATTCTGCGGGCATCTTTGGGTCTAAAATGAGTCTCTTGTAGACAACATATGGATGGGTCTTGCTTTTTATCCAATATGATACCTTGTGTCTTTTGATTGGAACATTTAGCCCACTTAAATTCAGAGTAACTATTGAAAGATATGAATTTAGTGTAATTGTATTACCTGTAATGTCCCTGTTTCTGTAGATTGTCTCTGTTTCTTTCTGGTTTATGTTACTTTTGGGCTCTCTCTTTGCTTACAGTATCCCCTTTAGTATTTCTGGCAGGGCTGGTTTAGTGATCACAAATTCTTTTGTTTCTGTTTGTCCTGGAAGCTCTTTCTGTCTCCTTCCATTCTGGAATGACAGCTTTGCCAGATAAAGTATTCTCAGTTGCATGTTTTTCTCATTTAGTACCCTGAATATATCATGCCAGCCCTTTCTGGCCTGCCAGCTCTCTGTGGATAGGTCTTCCACCAGTCCAATGTGTCTACCTTTGTAGCTTAAGGAGCTCTTGCTTTCAGGATTTATTTATAAAAGAAAAAGAAAAAAGGGGCGGGGAGAGAATATAATCTCATAGGCGAACAAAACAGGGTGATCCACTCAGTCCTGGGTGTATTTTGGTCTGTTTGTTAGAAGACACTAAATTCCTCCCCCCACCAAGAAAGAAGACACTAAATCCCAAAATTGTAAAGAAAGCAAAATATATATATATATATATATATATATATATATATATATACACAAAAACAAAATTGAATTCAGTGAAAGGAAACCAAAAATGAAGAATATATCTATAAAATGTAAATGTAAAAATGAAAATTAAAAAAGACTTATAAACAAAGAGTTGATAAGAAACTAGTTGAAAAGGGGAAAAAGGGAAAAGGAAAAGATCATTTTAAACTGAAAGACTAAAGATTCATGAGAAAAAAAACCTAATTCTATATGCTATTTTCTCCTAGCACAGGCGTTTTTCAGTTCTGAGTGATCTTTAAAGTTGGTGTTTACCTGAGGATCCTCGGTCCTCTGGGGGATGGGCCTGTTGCACTGATTCTCAGGTGGCTTTGCCTGGGCAGAGATGTACCACCCCTTACCAGGGGGCTGAGCTCAGTGTAGGCTGCTTTGGGTTACTCTATTGGCTTTTGTTCTCTGAAGGCTTTTTGTGTTACTTAAGAAGATGGGGAAAAAAGTAAAAAATGGCAGTGCCTGATCTCCAGCCCCAGAGCTGAATGATCATGGCCCCTACTCTTCAGTGCACCCTAAGGGAAAGGCAGTCAATCCCTTTTGTGTGTGTGAAACTCTGTGGACACCTGAGGTGCTCACCCACACCAATCTTCCCTTGTGGGGGAGGGTCTCACGTCCCCTGTTGCTCACTAGGCACCTGCTCTGGGAGCTTTTGCCAGATAGCCCATGTACCCACGCCCCTCCTTCTGGGAGAAGGAGGCGGGTCTTGCAGTGGTTGTTGTTTGCTGGCTCCCTGCTTGGGGAGCAGTTGCCTGATTATGCTATGGTTCACAGTTTGTGGCAACACCTGACTGAGAGGCCACTCCGGGACTCAATAATTATAGCCAGTTTCCCCACTCTAATGTTTGGGAATTCTGCTGCATTCAGGCACCTCTGTTCTTTTTGTGACTCTGGGGATCCTGAGGCCACACTGTTCCCCCTAGGATTCTGGCCTATTACACCACCTGAGTACCTTTCAGGCAGGGACGTCCCTCACCAGAGCAGACTTTATAAGTTCTGATTTTGTGCTCTACTGCTATATCTCTTTCCAGTAGCCAGCTTATGAAGGCTCCCTCCCCCTAAAGTTTATCTTCCGATATATCCCCTCAGATTTATGTCTCCACATCTCCAACCTTGCAGGGAGTGGTCGCTTTTCTATTTGTAAAATTGCAGCAATTCTTTTCTTAGATCTCAGATTGAATTCACAGGTGTTCAAAATGATTTGATAGATAACTAGTTGAATTCAGGGGACCCGATGAAATGTGGGTCCCCTACTCTTTCACCATCTTCCCCGCCTCTCCAACACTGGAACATTCTAAAGCACAGGTCAAAGAATCAAATAAAAAAAATTAAAACAATGAATTTCCTTTTTTCCCCATCCCCATTTTCTGACAAGAGTACAAAATAAATAATATTGTTGATGGAGGTATGAAGAAATGAATATATTCATTACTGCTGTGACAATGTAAATCTGAATATCCATTCTGAAGGGCATTTTGGCATTCTGTACTAGAAACTTATGTCTTGTAAATGCCTTGACCTAGCAATTCAAATTATAGAAATTTATCTGAAGGAAAGAATTAGAAAAGAACTCAAAGATGTAGATAGAAGGATGTTTGTCAGAGTTATTTAGAGTTGTGAAGAATCAAAGCAATCTAAATATTCCACTATGGCTGATAAAACAAATTATCATATACCCATTAAAAAAATTCTTCTGCCACCAAAGATCATGAAATAGATCCACATTTACTGAAACGATATGGCAGAGATAGTAATGCCTACTAAACATTTTACTTGCTCTTTTTATCTCCTGTCATACCTTTGCAGTGAGGTAGTGTCACATTATTTATTCTGGCTACTGAAATGTGGAAATCCAGTGTGACACTTCCAAACTGAGGCAATTAAAAGCCCTTGTAAGATTTCCCAATCTTTTGCTTCTCTTAGAGCTTGAAAGTTGAGGAGGCAGGGCATTCCCTGTTTGCAGCTACAAGATAATGGAGCTTCCATCAGGTGGGTCCCTAAGTGAATGTGTGGTCCCTAAGTGAATGAGCCCTCCATTGACTGATTTGGGGTTTGTAACATGAGCAAAAACTAACATTTTGAGTATGAAATAACTAAAATTGGGGGTTTTGGTTACTACAGCATATACTGTCCAATTCTAATATACATTCTAAAAGGTTCACAACATATGTGGTGCCTGGGTGGCCCAGTCAGCTGGGCATCTGACTCTTGATTTCTGCTTAGGTCGTGATCTTGGGGTCATGCAATTAAACCCCACATTGGGCTCTGGGCTCTATGCTCAGTGGAGAATCTGCTTATGGTTCTTTCTTTCCCTCTCCCTCTGCTCCCCCCCCATTTGCAATCTCTCTCTATCTCTAAAACAAATAAGTACATCTTTAAAAATGAAATAAAATAAAAGGTTCATAGCATATGAAATGAAGCAAGTGCCAAGAATACAATATGCTAAAAGTCAATACTATAGTTTGTTTTGTATATAGAATGACAGTATCTTAAAATTTTTATTGCAATTTGCTGTATCTTGATTTTTAGAAATGAGCATGTTTAACAATAAACAAAACTAGTTTTTTTCACTTTGTAAGAAACTTTAGAACAAAACACATACATTGTTCGATTTAAAAAAAACTTCAAAAATGGATACATAGAAAACATAAAAACATACCTAAATTTTACCAGCTCTTTTTCAAGCTAATAGTTTTTAGAAATATTGGATATAGAGATGTACAGACAGGGTTACTCAGTCCATTGTGTGTGTGTGTGTGTGTGTGTGTGTGTGTGTGTGTGTGTGCATATAAATGGATGCTTACATGTTGCAATCCTCAGGCAAGTGAAAGAATATTCTTGGTGGCAGTAGGAAAGTCGTGGTACCATATAATGTGGGATGGAACATCAAGAACAAATGTCCTCTCTATGGAAAATGCCTTGGAGGTAAGTAATGAAGCTGGAGGAGAAGAGGAGAACCCTGAATTACCCAGAAGGCAGCAGAGTTAGCTGCCTGAGCAGAGAATACATATATATAAGGGTTTTGTGGTCATCGTGAAAGTCTAAAAGTTAACATACACCAGTCTACCCAGACACTGACCCCTTTTCTGTGGCTCCCCTCAACCTCTCTTTCTTTCCTACCTTGCCTCAGGGCTTCTACTGCCTTCTCTCTTCTATCACATTTTCTCCTTTTTTTTATTCTCAGGAACCATCATGGCCTCAGGACATTTTCCATGACTCAGAAATTTTTCCATGACTATAAAAGCAGTCAGGATGACAAACAGAATATGCGTGGCCTTTCAGATGAAAGGAAAGTGGGAAGAGTTTCTTCCCATTCCCTCTTGTTAAAGAGTTAAGGTTGTAGAGAAGAATGGAAAACATGAGTGTTCCTGATTTAGAGAAGGTTATTGCCCCAGCGGCAGAAGATTGTTTTCCCTGATATTGGTTAGTCCAGGGGGGTAAATGTTAGGGCCAGGAGCTTTCCTTTGTTGCTGCTTATGCTGCTTAAGCAATCCCTTTCTTCTTTTCCATTCAAGAGGGCAAATCCATAAGCAGGGAGCTCCCTAGATCTCTGACATGACATTGATGTAAAGCTTACAGATACTTTTCTTAAAAGCAGAGAGAACTGAATGGGGGTTTGATTCTGTGCCATGGTGATAATGAGGATCAGCTAAGGAGGTCTGTTACTGGCAGAACTGGTGTGTGCTTTAAGACACACAGTAGTGCCAAGAAACAATACAGAGTGTGAGAACAAGCAGACTGAGTCACGATCCATTGCAGATTCTAAATTGTACACTTCTGTCTCTATATATAGCATGTCAGAAGTGTCATTTCTGCTGTCATGAGAACTTTTTAGATTGTCACCACCATAAGCACAGCAACAACAGTAGCATTTCTTTATATTAACTACATCTGAATCCCACAGCAAGATGTAGTTTCCCCTGACACATTTGACTTAGGGAATATTAGGCTGGGAGAATCTCTGGGGGAAACAGGGCAGTTTCTTGATTCTATGTAAAGAAAAGTCATTCTGGTTGACATAGACTACAGAGTGTTGTACTTTTTTGGATCTGGCTGTCAGAAATCTCCAAGTATGGTGAGAAAGATGTATAATATTCTTTCAGCAAAGCTATTTTTTTAAACCAGTATTATGTGGGTTTGAAAACAGAATGGGAGCGCCCTCGTTAATAATCCTTCTGCGTCCTGATTGTGCAGCTGAGGTGCTGGAGGTGAGGGGCTGTCAGATTTTCAAATGCAGGGGGAAAGAAAAACATTTTAAAGGGTCGCATGTATTTCTCTTCTGTTATTTCTGCCTTCTTTTAAAAAAAATACATCTTTGGTTCATTTGGGGGAGAAGCTCTTATTTATGCAGACACATTATAAAATAAAGTCTTCCTTTGTTACATGAGACAAAACAATTCTGGGGAATGCCTTGGGGATGCTTTAATGAATGATCTCTCTTATTTATTTCTTTTCCTATCTGTATTAAAATAATCTCTGGTAAAAAATAAACCTAGTTGGTCTCAAGAACACAGAAGTGTTCTGACTACAGAAATCTTACTATGACCTGATGTAGAGAAAATTTACTTTAAATAAGCATTAATCATATACACACTCGCTGTGTGGGACTAGGATGAAAAAGAAGCCAACGTCCTTACTCTTAAGGAGCTAAAATAGGATTTGTTTTTAAGTCCTAAGCGTCGGTTCTTTCTTTTTCACATTAAAATTTACATAGAGCAAAAGTCACTCTTTTTGGTATATGGGTCTATAAATTTTGACAAATGCATGCAACTGTGTAACTACCACCATAATAAAAAGCACTGAACAGCCCCAAACATTCCTCCAAGTCCCTTTGTAACCAAACCCTGCCTTCACCCCCAAACCCTGGCAACCACTTATTATCTATTTCCACATTTTTGCCTTTTCCATAATGTCTTATAAATGGAATCATATAGTATATAGCCTTTTGGTTCTGACTTCTTTCACTTATCAAAACACGTTTAAGATTCATCCAAATTCTTCAATGAATATATGGAGCATTCTTTTTCACTGCTGAATAGAATTCCATTGTATGACTGCACCAGTTTGTTTATCCATGCACTAGTTAAGGACATATGGGTTGTTTCCAGTATTTCATGACTATGAAGAAAGTTGCTATCAATATTTATATATCAGTTTTTCTGTAAACATAAACTTTTATTCTCTTGGGTAACTACCTGGTAGTAGGACCGTTAGGTTATATGGTTAAATGTATGTTTAACTTTAAGAAAAGAAACTGGCCAACTCTCTTCCCCAGTGGTTATATCATATTATAACCTCACTAGCAATGTACAAGAATTCCATTTGCTTAGAATGCCTGCTTGCACTTGGTATTGTCAGTTCTTTTAAAAAAAATTTTATCCATTCAAATAGTTTTAATGATAATTCATTATGGTTTTAATTTCCTTAATGACTAATGATGTTGGCCATCATTTCACATGCTTATTCGCAATCCATGTACCTTCTTTGGTAATGTATTTGTACATATCTTTTGCTCATTTTGAAAACTAGATTCTTTGTTTTCTTACTGAGTTCTGAGAGTTATTTATACATTCTGGATAAAAGCTTTTCATTAGGTAGGTATTTTGCAATTATTTTCATGAAGCCTATGGCTTATTTTTTAATTCTTATAACAGTGTCTTCTGCAAAGCAAGTTTTCATTCTCATGAAATCCACTTTATCAGTTTTTCTTTTGATGCTTTCAGTGTCCTACCTAAGAATTTTTTGCCAGCCTAAAGTCACAAAAATTTTCTATTCTTTTTTCTAGAAATTTGATCATTTTAGATTTTACATTGAATTCTATGATCTGTTTTGAGTTAATTTTTGCATAAAGTATGAGGTATGGGTCAAGGTTCTTTTTTTTCCTCGTCCAATTGCTTTAACATCTTTTGATGAAAATACTATACTTTATCCATTAAATTGCCTTTGCACTTATTCTATTGATCTATTTGTCTATCTTTTCACCAATGCCACATTGCTTTGATTACTATCATTTTATATTAAGTCTTAAAATCAGACCATGATGGGGTACCTGGGTGGCTCAGTGGGTTAAAGCCTCTGCCTTCGGCTCAGGTCATGATCTCAGGGTCCTGGGATCAAGTCCTGCATCAGGCTCCCTGTTCGGCAGGGAGCCTGCTTCCTCCTCTCTCTCTGCCTGCCTCTCTGCCTACTTGTAATCTCTCTCTCTCTGTCAAATAAATAAAATTAAAAAAAAAATCAGACCATGGGAGTCTTTCAACTTATTCTTTTTCAAAATTATTTTANGCCTCTCTGCCTACTTGTAATCTCTCTCTCTCTGTCAAATAAATAAAATTTAAAAAAAAATCAGACCATGGGAGTCTTTCAACTTATTCTTTTTCAAAATTATTTTGGCTATTCTAGTTCCTTAATATTTCCATATGATATTTAGAATCATCTAGATGATTTATATTTAAAAAGTACTGCTAGGATTTAGATTGCATTGTGTTGAATCTATATATTTTTAGGACATAAACTTCTGCACAACACAACTAAAAATCCTAAGAGGCATCCTAGAATCAGTCCACATAAGCTAACATGCCTGATGGTGTATTAGGCATTTGATTGTCACTTAACATCTCTCTTTTAGAATAGTACCTATTGGATAAAGTGCTGGAGGAAAATATTGAGATTACAAAATCTATTTCTTGGCCCAATGTATTCTGGTGGCAGGATTCAGCATAAATAACAACTCAGTTTTTTCAGGTATCCAGTCAGCAGAATAGGCCTTAGAAGTCAATGTAATTATGTATAAAGGGACAGCTCCTCTTCATAGCATACTCTACTAACGTGTGTCAAAATAATGAACTTCAAACTGGAAACACAATTCTCTCTGCCCAGGAAGACTGAGTGGTGTCACACAGAGAACCCATGTTTCTGACAGTGTCCCTGTCTGTTTGTCCTATTTGAAGAATGACAATGCAGCTGCTTAGATACACAGGCTCCAAGTTAAATTATGAGAAGGAGAGATGTCAAGGGGTATTCACATCATATTGGAATAATTCCTAGTCCAAAGAGAGCTTATGAAAGGGAGCCTGATATTCATATTCATGGGGGCCCTAAGATTACCACTATGTTAATATCATGGAAAAGAATAGTACTCTTTTCAGTGGTTCATCTACACCCTGTTTGTTTCTTCCCTTCAATTAGATTGTTTGATGAATTGCCAGTTTTCTTGGTTTCCTGCAGATTTCCATTGTAGAAGTTGTAAAAATCTTTTAATTGCACCAAACCAAGTACCCATCCTTTGTTGACATGGGGTTGGCTTGTGTCTTGAGAAATTTTCAAAGACTGTGGATAAAAGTATAGCAGCATGTTTTGCACATTTAGGGGGAAAAAAATCAACAAGAACTGTTTTTTTTTCTTATTGTCACATGCTTTCTGGCATCATTCTAAATTTATTTATAATACTGCTGTCATTAATATTATGCTCAGTTGGTTGAAATTATTTTGTTTTTCCCCTTTGGAAATAGAGCTGCTCAAGACAGATAAATAATAACACATTATATAAGTACTGTGTGGATTATTTAACATTCTGATTAATGAGATATTTTCTACCCCAAAATAACAATCTTCAGCACTTTGCAGATGTAAGCTTGTCAATCTCTGATCATGAATAGTGTTTACATTTGAAAGACAAATCTGGTACACTGGTAAAATGGTTAATTTTGCTCTCAAACCTTTTTTAATGAAATCGCTGGTGCAATAGTCAGATAAAAAGTTCTCATTAAAAACTGATCTTGTCTGTATGACATTCAGCCAGACCAGACAACACAAGCTCATGCAAGCTCAAAGATTTTTCAGAACATAGATTCAGATTCTGCTAAGGTTGTTTTTTACTTTGGTTATTTATCCAACCAGCAAATAAACATGGCAAAAGCTATGAAGGAGATAAGGGTACAAGTGAGTAGACAATAATGGAGACAGGAATACACCACAACTCACTCTACTACAGCCTCTCCTGCTCTGACATTCCACAAGGAATTGATCCACTCGTACAAGCTCAAATCTCAGGCTCTCCACTCTTAGTACTATAGGCTAGAGAATGGCAAGGGCATCAGCTCTACTCTATTAACACATAAGGAAATTCTTGCTTTGCCTAGCTACCTTCTTCCCACATTGTCAGCCTTTCTTATCAGGGCACTAGGCCATGACCTAGCACAGGTGTTCTTCCTCCAAACGTGCTGCATGTAGAATCACAGCCACTTGGTCCTCATTAGGCTATCCACTTCTCTTTGTCAAGCATACTTCCGCTGGCAGAGGTTTTGCTAAGCTTTGTCATGGTTTTAAGAGAAAGATACATCCACGACAAAGCATAGCTAAACATTCAGATTCCTCAGCTTTTGTGACAAATTTTTAACTAATATAGGAGACTGAGGAAGTTCATAGGAAGCTAGCTAAGATGCAGGCACAAGAAGAGCAATTGGGTAACCACAGAATAAATTAAAGAAGGATTGCTTTGGGTTATTATTTGCAGGAACAGGTTTTTTAAAAAAATGCTTCATGCAACCCCAAAGCATCAAACATATGTGATTTTTAAAAGCATCAAAATAAAAAGAGACTAAAATATTGATTTTCAGCAAAATGCCTCCAACTACTTTTCCAGGCTCTAAAGATTTCTATGTCCCTGGATTCTCAGTCCTTTAGTCACTTCAGAGCTATAAAAAGAAGTAGAATAAATTTCCTAACAGCAGTTTATTCAATCACACAGAACAGATTAAAATTGAGTTATATCCATGCGAAGAAGTATTCTTTATAGTGTCAGGATCTCCCCTGCTCTCTCAGTGAGGGAGAAGGACCCAACCCCCCTTACTATGAGGGAATTGCCTTCTAAACTCACCCTTGGGGGTGCCTGGGTGGCTCAGTGGGTTAAGGCCTCTGCCTTCGGCTCAGGTCATGATCTTAGGGTCCTGGGATCGAGCCCCACATCCCTGCCAAGCAGGGAGCCTGCTTCCTCCTCTCTCTGCCTGCCTCTCTGCCTACTTGTGATCTCTCTCTGTCAGACAAATAAATAAAATCTTAAAAATAACCAACTAACTAAATAAATAAATAAACTCACCCTTGATGTAGTCAGACACCCTGATGACTACATTCTCTCCACAATAATATACCAGTATAATATTAACCCTAAGCATCTGTAAGGGGAAGTGAAGCCTGAGGGTAGAAGAAATGTGCTACTGCTGTTAGGAGAGGATTTATAGAAGGGCTTGAAGGAAGAGGAATGCTCAACATGGGAATGTCATGGCTCCTATGAACTCTCACTGATAGTTCAAACAAGGAGGGATGAGAAAGGGGGCAGAATAGAGAGATCAGACTCTCAATGAGTTCTCAATGGTGCTATGACTGGAGATAGTACTTCATGGAAACTTAAAAATAGTGTTTTTAAGAGGAAAAAGAAAAACCATGAGTGTAGACATTTAACTCATCTCCATTCCCAATTGCCATGGAAATGACTACATAGTTTAAAACTCATATGCCAACACCAGTGCTGGAAATGAGGGGAAAAAATGCTACTCACACACCAAACAGTTGAAAATTTCTACTGTAGTGAAGGTTGATCTGTGACTTTCTTTACTCTGAAATTACCTAGAAAATAGGTATAGGAGACCCTGAAAGAATGCCACTAATATACCACAGCTAAGAGAAATGAGGGCAAGATATGGGGCAGGCAGCCACAGCAAACAGAGAAGAAGTGTGGATGAGCTTCCGTCTAGAGCAGATGGCCCCCACAAACCAAGAGTTGGCAGAGTAGGGCTTCCTTTGAAAGATATGGAAAAGATACAGTAAGTCAAAAGGAGACCATCTGGAGGAAGCAGAGGAAATGCCTTTCCTAAAATAGGTTTACTACAAGACAAAAAGCTCATTTTATAAAATATCTAAGTTAGGTTCCCAAAAATGTATGTCAAATATCAAAAGGAAGAAGTTAAGAAAAGTCAAATGTCATAAAGGTAAAAAATAAAATCGTTCAAATAAAACCTGAGAAGGGGCAATGAACAGCAGACTGGATACTGCAGAAAATTCACTTTAGTGAAACTGAAGAAAAGTTTTTAAAGCAAAAAGGATGAAAATAATTTTAGAAAAGATGAGCTCTATGGAGAAAAATTCTAATCATCCAATCTCTGTATAATGAATACTAGAATGATAGAAACCAAGATAAGGAAGAAAGAGAGACAGATGGGGTAGAAATAAATAATAAAAGGGGTTTTAAAAATTAATAAAGCCTGAAACGCAGAGCAGAAAGTTCCTGAAAGAAAAAAAAAATTTACATTTAAAAAAAATTTCCTAAATACTACCTATATCCCTCTAAAACATTAATCCTCAAAACATGTAATTTAGTAACTTTCTAAGGCAAGACATTACTTGAATCTTTGGGGGCTTTACCTTCTAGCAGCATTAAGTGGTTATGAACATTGCAAATGGCTTTTTAAGCCCTACCCTTCTAACTAACTCTAAAGAAGACTCACATCTAATATAAGTGTCAAATAAAATCTACCTGAGATTCAAGAATTTTAGGGCAACAAAACTGAACTGAAACCAAACCTAACTGAGGAAACTAAAAATATCAGACTAGTGGGCACGCACAAATCAGAGATCCTAACTAAGTCCCTGCTTAGATTGAGAAGTTCAATCTAAACTTGAGAACACTGAGTCCAGTTATCTCAGGTAAGGCAGCTATAATGAAAGAGAAGGAAATTTTTAGCAATCTACTTAATTCTAAATGGAAATTGGTGTTCCTAGTGTCCATTGTACCACAGGAAAACATATACTGTCAATTTCAGTATCTTATTAGGTAAGGGATTTTGAGTGTCTATCTCTTCATGCTTGTGCCATTAATCTCTGCAAATTCATAGGATATTTAGAAGAAACTCACACTGCTAAGATTGAGCAAAGGATAGATGGAATCTTGACCTCTTATTGATCTTGACTAGTAAACACAAATATATGTGGGAATATACTACAAGCCTCCCACAAGTTTGGCACCTTGTCTCTCCAATTAACATGATATTTCTCACCAGTGGGTTCAGCTGCTCTTACTCTTCCTCCACTTCCTGAAGCCCCTCTCCCTCCTGAAAGGCTTCTTTTGTTCATCCACATTAACAACCTGTTTGAAACAGGCTTTTGGCTTTGACCTGGACATCCATTCCATGTCAGCTCCTTCCTATTTTCCCATGTTCCTGTGAATCTCTACTGCAGGTAACAGACACTATGACTCGTAAGTCTTCCCCTAAACTCTGTAGGAATTCTCTTCTCACCATCAGGGAAGAAAAATTACTCATGTAACAGAGCTTCCATAAAGTCAATGGAAATCACAATTTGGAAAGTGGTTTACAAATTGATAAATATTTAACATGATTTAGGTTTCTCCAGTGCAGATGCATGGAGGAAAAACTTCCCAATGAGTCTGAAATAGAAACCAGCTGCTGACATCGATATGAAACTTACTGAGCTGAGGAAGAACTACAAAAAATATATAGTTTCCCTTAAATTTGGAAATGTATCTAATAGTTTCAGAATTGTCCTTTAATTTGTGGCTATGTAGCAAAAATATGGTTTTTATTTTATTTCACTTGACTCTGTCAAAGTATGTTTTAATTCATTAAACCATAAATCCAAAAGTGAGAGCTACCATAAGTGATACAGATTGGAATCAGAGCTGATATGCATCTTGGCTAAAAAATATCCCACAGGTTTTGAAATGAAAATCTACTAAGTACCAGTATTTTCATTGACTTGCTAAAAATGATCAATGACTAGAAATATGCCTTTAATACAAGCTTTTCATATAAATAAATTGATTAAAATTACTTGTATTTGATTTTAAACTAGATATTTTATTTTATTTTATTTTANCTACCATAAGTGATACAGATTGGAATCAGAGCTGATATGCATCTTGGCTAAAAAATATCCCACAGGTTTTGAAATGAAAATCTACTAAGTACCAGTATTTTCATTGACTTGCTAAAAATGATCAATGACTAGAAATATGCCTTTAATACAAGCTTTTCATATAAATAAATTGATTAAAATTACTTGTATTTGATTTTAAACTAGATATTTTAATGTATCATAGGCTATAATTTATATTTTTATAAATTTTAAAAATCTTCATAATCTGAGTACATGTACTGTTTGATTAAACAGCCCATTCCTGAAAAATGTGAATGATATGACTTAGATGATAGACTGTACAATGAAAGACATGGGCAAGAAGAACAACCATGAAAATTAGATTATAACTATTTGCTTATGGTGTTGTTTATGTGACCATTTGCCATTGATAAACATAGATGAATACAAAGAGACAGAACTTACAGACTCATTACCTGCACATCGCAAGTGTCCTTAGTCATATGTCATTGCAGAAATATAAAATAAGAACTATTTTCATTAAGTTAATTCAAGACTCTAAGTAGACAATCTATGGAGAGAATAAAATCATCCTATTGCAATAAATCTTTTGCATCTGAATACAGTTCACGCAAAGCATTTGTTTTTCTAATTCCTTAAATGTCTTGGGACCTGGTTACCTGTGTTTTAAAAATAATCCAGCACTGTATTCTGCTCTTTGTCTGTACTCTGCAAATAACTGGACCTGAATAAAATGACACATTAATAATAAAGAACAATAAGAAATTAGAAAAAGAATGTATACTAGTTGAGTTCTTGTACTAGGATTGGCAGATATACCAGTGTGAAAACAGCCAAAGTTTGTCAGGAAAGAAACTAAACCTAAAAACATATGAGTGTTGTCTAAGTGTGAAGGAAGCCTACCACTGTAAGGGCCTACTATCTACTATATTTTAATTGTCAATTAATAATCTTTCAATTCTAATTATCTACCTAGCTTCTTTTTTTTTTTCTTAAAATCAGTTAATTAACATACAGTGCAGTCTTAGTTTCAGAGGTAGAGTATAGTGATTCATCAGTTCAGTTGCATACAACACCCAGTGCTCATTACATCACATGCCTTCCTCAATGTCCATCACCCACTCACCCTATCCCACCTCCGCTCCACCAACCCTCAGTTTGTTTCCTATAGTTAAAAGTCTCTTATGGTTTGTCTCCCTCTCTGCTTTTGTCTTATTGTATTTTTTCTTCCTTCCCCTATGTTTATCTGTTCTGCTTCTTAAATTCCAAATATGAGTGAAATTGTATGATAATTGTTTTTCTCTTGTTTACTTTTTTCACTCAGCATAATTCACTCCAGTTCCATCCATGTCATTGAAAATGGCAAGATTTCATTTTTTGATGGCTGAGTAATATTCAATTGTGTATATATATGCCACATCTTCTTTATCCATTCATCTATCAGTGGAAATCTGGGCTCTTTCCATAGTTTGGCTATTGTGGACATTGCCGCTATAAACATTGGGGTGCAGGTGCTTCTTCAAATCACTATGTTTGCATCCTTTGGATAACACCTAGTATGGTATTTATTGCTGGGTCATAGGGTAGCTCTATTTTTAGCTTCTTGATGAAACTCCATACTGTTTTCCAGAGTGGCTGCACCAACTTGCATTCCCACCAATAGTGTAAGAGGGTTCCCCTTTCTCCGCATCCTTGCCAACATCTGTCATTTCCTGACTTGTTGATTTTAGCCATTCTGACTGATGTGAGGTGGTATCTCACTGTGGTTTTCATTTGTACTTCCCTGATGCCAAGTGATGTGAAGTATTTTTTCATGTGTCTTTTGGCCATTTGTATGTCTTCTTTTCTACCTATCTTCTTTAGCATACTTATGGATATATTTGTGTTATATTTTGGTTTAATTGTACCAAGATCAGCTATCTTTCTCCAAGACCAACAGTTCTAATAATCTGTTTGCTTGCTTGTTTTAAGTGCATGCTTCTCTTATTTCATTGGGTCAAATTTTTTACAGTAGCCTGGCCTCAGGGAAAGGCAGTACGTGAGGACACACCCTTTATTTTATCTTCTCAAGGCTGCCCAGTATCCCAGATTTCAGGTGGATATATAGTCCATTCATGGTAACATGTGCACATTTCCACAGTCTCCAGATCTTTGGATATCCTGGCTTTTGCCTTTCCCCTTAGACATACCATCATAATGAAATAGATTTTTCTGGACAATTTAAATTTTGGATTTTATATAATAGGAGAGCAAAATAAATTATTTCTATGTTGCTTGAATTCGGGTATTTCTGTGGTTGGATTGTTTAGAAATTTGAGAATGGTGTTTAACAATATTTTGAAATTGAAACCACAAAAGGACTTCAAAGCACTCGTCTGAAGTTCTTCTAACTTTCTGAGAAGGTGGCTTATAATTTAAGATTCACTGTTATGTGTGGATGAGAACTGCTAGCTTACCTGAACCAGCTGCTACCACCTCATATTATGTTCATAATAATGAAGTGAGAATTTTGGCAAGTGAAAACTGTCGTTTAAAACCTAAGAGGCTGGAAACATCTGTCAAACAGTGTATTCAGGCCCAAACCTAATGGTTTACAAACCAGATGATGAGTGTATACGTGTTATGAATTGCTGCTGTATGTTGCTTTCCTAAGTTTTGTACACAAAGTGGTTAAAGTTTCCATTCTAGTGATGTGACTCATCAATACAACAGATGAGATGTTTGATAGAAACATTGCTGTCATTTTTAATGAATTCATAAGCTATTGTTCAACTTCCTTTCATGCTACAGACCCAGCTGAAAGCCCAAGAATTTGTTTTTAATCAGACACAGTACATGTCTATCTTTCACAAAACAGTGGGATAATGACCCCTATAATTTTTTGGAAAATCTTAACTTCTTAAGTCTGTCAAGTCTGATTTGAGAAGACTCTGCTTAACTCTTTGGAAGAGCTCATTCTTATATAAACTTTTTACACTTTCAATTCATCATTTAGTATATTTTGACTTCCCCTTCAAGTATAACCAGAAGTTAGCTTTAATACATTCCCCAAAGCTACTAATACACAAGAAGCCACAGTTAACAGCAGGAACGAAAGCACAAAATTTGGGGATAGAAGGAAACCATAATGGTGTTTGAATTGAATTTTGAGACTGAAAGAAAAAAAATTTAGAGAAGAGATGCCACTAGCCATAATTTGCAGAGACTGATCCAAGATGACAACTGGTAGAGGTGGTACAGGGGGTCTGCAACTGGTAAAATCATATTTTATCCCAGAAATGCCACTTACCATCCCAACACAAAACCTTAGGCTTCACTCCTATTTGTCTGCAAGTGCAGTCCAGGCTACTTAGGGCTTTGTGCCCCGCTTGGTGGCCCTCCTGGTGGCCCCCCTTAAGAATTCTCTTTGCAGGAAGGTCTAACTAGTATCAAGCCACTCAACTGATTGTGCACGTTTGGCTTAGTTAGATGCAGAGTACCTGAAGACTTTAGTTAGCAACAAATTCAGCTTCCGCAGAATCATAGAAGGGGGGGTGTCTCTTATTTTGGTTGTTTTCCTTGGGAGAAATGACTTCATTATCTATCGCATAAGACACTATGTTGAACACTGGAAATGTAGTGATTATTAAGACAAGCGTGGTCCATGTCCTCATGTTACCACTGAGGATAACTTCTAACTAGTCACTTGTAAGGATGAAGAGACACTTTAAAATCCCCAAACATATAAAGAAAATCGGCCGCTTGAAAGAGAGTTATTCTTTAAGATTTTTTATTTATTTGACAGAGAGAGACTACAAGTAGGCAGAGAGGCAGGCAGAGAGAGGAGGAAGCAGGCTCCCTGCCGAGCAGGGAGCCTGATGCGGGCCTTGATCCCAGGACCCTGAGATCATGACCTGAGCCAAAGGCAGAGGCTTTAACCCACTGAGCCACCCAGGCACCCGAGAGTTATTCTTTAAGTTAGGATACTGTGATGCTGGAAAAGTCCAACTTGAATTAACTTAAGCAAAAACACAGACAAAAAAAAAAAACCATAAGGGTATGGAATTTGGAGACTTACACAAACAGAAAATGCAAGGGAATAGCTGGTCTTAGTAAGTGGAATAAGAAATCTGAATGACAACAAGAGTGTCTCTGTGGATTTTCTCTGCTTACATGACTCAGTTGGTCAAGTGTCCAACTCTTGATTTTGGCTCAGGTCGTGATCTCAGGGTTTTGAGATCAAGCCCCATGTCAGGCTCTGTGCTGGACATGAAGCCTGCTTAAGATTCTCTATCTCTCCTTCTTTTTCTAAAACAAACAAACAAACAAACACACAAACAATGTCTTGGCCTCATTCTCTTCCACCGCATGGGGGTTTTAGCCTCATGATAGGGAACATAGTTGCTGGTTACTCTAGACTGAGACACTTCCAGTTTTACAATCCAAAAGGCCAAGTAGCCTTCCTGCTAACTTGTAAAAATCCCAAGGAAGAATTAAGATTGGTTCAGCCTGGGACTCTATGCCTAGACCAGTCACTGTGGCCAGAATGATGAAGTACTATGGTATGTTCAGCCTATGGTGAGGGCACATATTCTGACTGGGGACTGCCACCAGTAAGGCATGTTTAGAGTGAAGAACAAACACTGGAATCAGAAGAGGAAGGAGGGGACTATGACAACAATGATGAAAATAACAATTGATCACAGAGGTAAGGGTCATGCAGTGAAAGCAGAACAAATAAAAACTGAAACAGAGTTACTGAATAGAACAAGAGACAACTTAAAAATGTAATTCCCATATCCATAAAAATTGACTATAATGCATCATTATAAAGGGAAATTTGTCATGAAACTAAAGGAAAACTTTAATATATCTATGGTATAGGATCATGTGTTGCAAAGGCAGAGAAAAGGAACCTAACCAAGGCAATAACACAGCTGATTGTATTACAGGCTTAAGGTAATGTTAAATAGAATTTATCTTAAAACGCACATTTAGCACAATCTATATACTAAGTACTAATCTAAGAATCAATTCATTTGATTTTCATGGCAGCCATAGTAGGTAAGCAGTAGTATTATTCCCATTTTACAGATAAGCATGGAGAGGCTAAATGAGTTGCCCAAGATCACGTAACTGTTAAGGAACACGATCAAAAAAGAGATGACCACTGATTGACCTAAAAGCTGAAGCCAGGCCCTCAGAGACTCCTTACTCCCTCCCCTGCTCTTGGAATATGGATTCTGCTTCCCTTCCCCACTCCCAGATGCTGCTCCAAGGACACAGCCTTGAGATAGTGATGTGATGTTGAAAACACCTGCACAGTACACGTGACTAGGCCCAATTAAAGCCTCTATAAATTTTCAAGATTTGGTAGGCAGATGCAGGCATCCATTTGTCATACTGCTGCCAAAGACAACCCTTGTATGTAAATTCCCTTCACTCTGATTAACACTGCCACCGACCAACCTGGAGTGGCCTGCTTTTCTTCAGTCTCTCCCTGCCTTCTGTGTCCAGGGGGCAGTTTAACATTATACCAGGAGAGTTCTTGAGAGGGTCATAAACTTATAGTAACTAACAGAGCCAGGATTCAAACCCAAACAATAAGAGTGTGCTGCACCTCTAAATTAAGATGTATCCTGTTAAGTTGGTAGGCAACTCTCTGCTTCAGAGAAAAGATAAGGACATTAGGAACACTGGAGATTGAGGTTCTCAGCTATGCATCTGCCAGCCAGCACGTTTTTGTAGAACTCAGACCAGGAGTTTTTTCAGAAGCATCCTTTTCATGTGATCTTTTGTTTTGAGTGTTTAAACACAAATTTTACTGAATATTTCCTTTGTCACATATCTTCAAAAGATAAGTTGTTAAAGATCAGGCTCCTATATTATAATTATAATGTTAATATATCAAAATTAAAATTAATTTTCCAGAATTCAAGACTCATAAGGATTCCAAGATACAGAATAAGGTGTTCAAACCTCATACCCTACTCTCCTAGGCATAGGCAGGCTAAAATTTCTATATGGGAGCAAATGATAATCAGGCCTGACTAGAATAATTGAGATGCCATAATAACTTCCAGAATTTAGGTGATCTGTGGATAAAGTAATATAATCCATGGATCAGGAGGATCTTAGTAGGAATTCATATGAAAAGAGTAAAGATATGAGCCCCACAGGAATAGGCTTCCAAAGTATAAATAAGTTGGTTATGTTAGAATTGAAATCCTGGATCTCTTCAACATATTCAGATGTAGCTGGTTGGGTTGACATATACCACCTGTGCCTTGCACACAAAGAAGGGCTTGCACAGTGGCTAAGGTGAGCAATGTGGCTGGTTTTCAAGCTCCCTGAGCTTGAAGTTGCCTGTCCCTGCTCTTCCAGTGCATCTCTGCGGAACCAGGAAAGCTAAGAGAACTGTGCCAAGAATATCCTCTTCATGCTCTCATTTATTTTATTTTTGTTTCATGGCAGTAATTTTATTGAAGTATATTTTATAGATGGTAAAATACACAGCTCTCAAAAATATAAGTTGATAAGTTTTGAAAAATGTATACATCTATGTAACAATCACCCAAATTACTCTAATCAAGATAAAGATCCATGACCTCTTAATGTTAAGATCTGAGCTAAATCAACTGTGAAACTGTGATGTGTGGGAGCTTAATCATTCTGGGTTATTTGGAAATCAAATCTAATGCTATTTTTGTATCTGCAAAGCAATGAGATATCACCTATAGCCTTAAATATTTCCTTTATCATAAGGAAAGAATTAGTGAACAAAGTTTAATGAAGCACTCAATTCAAGCTGGAAAAAGTAAAATAAAAAACCCAGAAAGAAGAGGGATAAATTCGCAAAGCAAGAGGCAGTAAGTTAGAAAGCAGGTACCAAGAATTAACCCCAAAAGTCAAGAGCTGGTTTTTTGAAAAATAAAAAATAATAAATGAATAAATGAATAAATAAAGCAAACTTTGAAGAAACTGATAAAGGAAAAAGAAAAAAAAAGTGTATAAGTTTAGGAAAGGGGATGTAACCACATCTATGGAAGAGAAATTTAAAATAATAAGAAACAGGACATGCTAATAAATCTGGTTTACATTAATCTAAAAAACTAAAAACACTATTTAAAATATATTATAGATTCAAAAAGGAAATTCTGTAAGAACCACAAGTACATGTGGGAAAATATTTTTACATCTTGGGCTGGTGAATGTCTTTGTGAACATAACTCCAAATTCAAAAGCAACAAAAGAAAAGATCTACATTAATATACTTTTAAAAAGTAAAAGCTTCTAGGTGGAAAAATGTAGGAAAGCCAAGAACAAACAACAAAGTGGTGAATTATTTTGTAACACACATAAGGATCAAAATATTAATCTCTTCATCATTTAGAGAGCTCTTATTAATGAATAAGAAAAAAACTGACAACCTAGTATAACAATGGACAAATTACATAAAAAGACAACTCACAGAAGAATAAATTGGAAAGATGTTACAGATTGGTAAATATTAAGGAATAGAACTGTGAGGAATTGATATTTTACCCAAGTTGAGAAAGAGTTAAAATAAAAATAAGACCCAATATTGGGGGGGATATGGGAAAAGAAGCATTCATAACCAGTACACATGAGTGTAAACTGGCTTTGAGTGATTTTGTAACAATTCAAATATTTAAATATGCAACTCTTTGACATAATTCAAATTACTAGAATTTTTATAAAGAAACAAACAATAAAATAAATAATAAATAATAATTTAATTAAAAGATTAATAAATAAAATAATAATGTATTAGAATATTATTAATATTATAAATTACTAATTAAAAGATATATAAATAATAAAATAAAATTAAAAGATATGTAAATAATAAAATAATTAAAAGACATGTAACCAAGGATATATATACTGCAGCAGTTTATAAGAATAAAAATTAGAAACAACAAAAATATCTCTCCACGGGATTTTATTATAGACGTACATATAATTTATAAAGGATGAATTTGAATTATATATACAGAAAAAAGGATAAAGGGCGAACTTCAACCCACTGATTATTTTTGTAAATAAAGTTTAATGGTCACAGCCACATTTACTCATCCTCTACGGCTGCTTTTGAGCTCATAGGTAGAACTGAGTAGCTGTGAAGGAGATGGTATGTTCACAAATCCTAAAGTATATACTTATCTTGCCCTTTACAGAAAGTTTGTCAATCCCTGTTCCACTAATAAAGAATAACAGGAAAGGAGAAGAGAGGAGAGGAGAGGAGAGGAGAGGAGAGGAGAGGAGAGGAGAGGGGAGGGGAGGGGAAGGGAGGGGAGAGGAAGGGAGGAAAGGAAGCTATCCATACAAATATATATGTGGATAAATAGGTACAGAAATAAATACATATTCTAGATATCTTGGGTAAGAACATCAAAGGTGAATCTACTTCAATCTGTCTCGTGATAGATTCAACAGTATACTGAGATGCCATTGGATCACTAATCTGAACATAAATTTTCTACATATAGATCACCATAAAGATGCCATGATGAACTCAAGTGCAGAGATGTAAATGATATAGCTGATACAGCTGAGTCTAAACTCAGTTATTAAGTGAGCAACATTCTATTCTATTGCATTTCCTCTATCGATAGGTTTTATTGTGATTTGCTTCTTTCTCTTAGAAGTTAAAGAAAACCAAAACTTTTTGGATTATTATATTAAGATATACAATGGAATATCTAATCTGAAAGCGGACATATTCTTCTGGTTAATCTCCTATTCAAGTTGTCCTATTAAAATAATTATTCTTTTTATAATACAGTAAAACCCTGAAGTGTAATTCATAGAAATGTGGATGTGAGTGACTATCACCTAATTGAATGCGATAACTTTGATTAGTACTGATAAAATTGGGAGGTAGTGCAAATTATTAAAATGTATTTTATTATAATCCTTTTTATTATAGGCAAAACAGTTTTAGAGAAGTTGAGTTAAGAAATGGAAAAAAAATGCAATTTTGTATTGAAATCATTCAACAGCACTTTATTTACTCATTTAAAGTCCTCTCTTGTATGTTTCCCTACTTCCAGTTTTTAGAAGGAAATATTTGACATTTCTCTCTACAAAGTTTCTTTCCCAGTGTGCTATTACTAATGTCAACAAAAGCAGCAGGAGATCCTCTGAAGATTTGGAAAAAGCAGTTGAACAGGCACGAATGACCCCTGTTTGCTTAGAGTAAAATGAAATGTTTACCTCCATCCTCAACCATTTTAGAAAATTTCCAGGAGGAAAATTATGCTTTCAATCAGTACTCTTCAAATTCTGTCCCTTAGAACACTAGAATTCTGCAGTAGTGCATAAAGAGCTGTTCGAAACTTTGTTTCCTAAAAAATATATTTGTAACTGTTTTTTAAAGATTTATTTATATATTTGGGAGAGAGAGAGAGAGTCTTCAAGCAGACTCCCCACTGAGCTCGAACCCCAATGTGGGGCTCCATCTCACCATTCATGATATCATGACCTGAGCCAAAACCCAACCTATGAGCCACCCAGGCACCCCTTTAGCTATTTTTAAATTGATAATTTAAAACAAGCATATACTTATGAATTCTGTATCAAATTCTGATATCCTGTAGATTATCAAATTCATTTACTTAGGCTCCTTCCTCATTTCTGTGCTGACTTTAAAATAAAACTTCCCCCCTGCCAACTTTGCATATACACTTGAGTGTTGAAAATATGTCATTACTTGGAAAAATGATAGTTCTGCACTGCTATCTTTATTTTCAATTCACGTTGATACATATTGATTCCTATAAATTTTGCAGGTAAATACAGATTGGTCACAAAGATACTATGCATGCCAGCTAGTTTTCTGCATGATCTCTTGAATTACAAAAAAATTTTTCCCTGCATTCTTTTGGGCATCACCTTCTATTGTTGACTCTTGGGAGTCATTAAAGCAGCAACTGAGAGTTGTTGGAGGCCTTCAGTTCTTAATAGGTCTCCATCAGAGCTCTGGGGCCACTCAACCCTTCCATAGCACCCAAGCAACATGCTTTGGTCAGGACTCCGAAAGGCACAGGCGCATCAACTCACCATATGTTCTGGTCACAGATCAATGTTATAAATTAACAAATTAATAACATTTTATATTATAATATAGGTAGCCTGGTGTTAATTGTGAATTTTGAGGGTTTCCGATCATAGATGTATATTTAGAACAAGGAATGTCAATAGTTATTTTTAATAATTTAAATTTGGGGATGCCTGGGTGGCTCAGTTAGTTAAGCATCTGTCTTCAGCTTAGGGCATGATCCCAGGGCCCTGGGATCGGGTCCTGCATCAGGCTCCTTGCTCAGCAGAGAGGCTGCTTATCCCTCTGCCTGCCACTCCCCCTGCTTGTGCGCTCTCTCTTTCTCGCTCTGATGAATAAATAAATACAGTCTTAAAATTTTAAATTTGAATAAAAAATTTCATTCTAAGCTGGTTTCAAGTTTCTGGATTAGTTTAATTGAAGAACAAACTGAGAATAGAAGGCAAGCAGCTAAAAATTATTGCCATTTGCAGATACTTATTTGGATGAAACAAAACTTTCTCAGTATTGCTCAATCTTCTAATATCTTTCCTAATCTATTTTCCTCCTCCTGACTTCTTTGACACCTTTCCCTACGCCTATTTTTGAATTCCGAATATACTTTCCCTATGATGAAAGGGATGTGGCTTTGGCATGACCCCAACTCTCCATAATCTCACTAGTTGGCCTTGAGACTCTCAGCTGTTTATCCCTTTCAGAACCTGAGTCTGCTTACTGGCAAACCAAGATGGTTGAGGGGATTAAATGAAGTTATGTAAGTAGCCTTGCACAATAAATGCCAGCTCCCTCTTTCTCTCGTTAAATACATGCTATTTTCAATAGTGTTGGCGTGCTTTTTTTTCCTTCTCTATTAAACTGTAAGCTCGATGACAAAGAATATTCAACTGTGTACCACTTCTGAAATAGTAGGCATGTGATGTTCTTTGTGGAAACAAAAGAGATAATAAATCAATTACTTTTATCAAAGTTAATGTGAGAGTTTGCTAGATTTCTTGCAATAATAAAAGTAATATATTCTGCAATGTACTTTACTTCCTAAGAACTGCAAATAAACAATTAGGACTTGTCAAACTTCATAACACATATGTGCAAGGGTGATAAATAATAATGGCCCATAACTCTAGAGGAAAAATATTCAATATCTAAATATCAGTAATTCTCATTTCATAGGAAGTAGAATACACAAGATTTTTCCTTAGAATTATACAATAAAACAATGAGGGATTAGGGGGAAACTGGAACAAAACCATACTTCTCTGAGAGACAGTGTTCTTTCCTTAATAGCATTTTGTCACAAATTAAAATAAAAGCAGTACCTTCTTATTATCTAGAACCAGACAACCATTGAGGATTTGGACTAGAGGCATGGCATGATCTAGTGAGGGTTCCTGATGTGGTGGAGCTGCTGTGTGAATAAAAAAGATAAGTACGCTTCATGTCTAATATTTCTTTGTGCATTACAGTATTTTTTCCCAGTATTTCAAATTCGAAAGGTTTAGTCAAAGAATACAACAAAAGGTAACAGTTGTTGATAGATACTTCAAATACCTATACTACTTAATTGTTTTTAAAAGGGAGGATGTGGGAAATAAATTATTTTAAAGCCTCACAGTTTATTTCAAACTCAGGTTAGCCATAAACCCAGATCATATACATAT
This sequence comes from Ailurus styani, assembly GCA_002007465.1. Taxonomy (NCBI): domain Eukaryota; kingdom Metazoa; phylum Chordata; class Mammalia; order Carnivora; family Ailuridae; genus Ailurus; species Ailurus styani. The sequence continues at coordinate 561,886 of LNAC01000162.1, read as the reverse complement.
AAAATACCTAGTTTCTTGACCAACCAAAGTTAAGTTTGAATAGGCTCCACACTGGGGGCACCTGGGTGGCTCAGTTGGTTAAGCATCTACCCTTGGCTCAGGTCACGATCCTGGGGTCCTGGGATTGAGCCCCGTGTTGGGCTCCCTGCTCCTCAGGGAGTGTTTCTCCCTCTCTCTCTGCTCCATCACCCCACACTCATTCTCTCCCTCTCTCTCTCAAATAAATACGTAAAAATCTTAAAAAAAAAAAAAAAGAAAGAAAGAAAAGGCTCTATGCCAGGCAGACAATGCCCTACTGTGGGCCACAATGATCCTCATGCTTGTGAGAGACATAAAATGTAATAAAATCAAGCCATGGTTAGATACTGGTGTCTTCTAGGAAATATGGGTATGTTTATAGAAGTCTGCAGTGAATGGCATTTTAAAAATATAAATAAATGCCATTTAAAACATCCCCCTGCCCTGCAGAAGTTTATATGCTAAGAAATAACTGCATAAGAAGCTTTCCATTAGATTACTTTCTCAATAATCCTTTCAGTCTCTTTTTTTTTTAAAGATTTTATTTATTTATTTGACAGAGAGAGACACAGCAAGAGAGGGAACACAAGCAGGGGAAGTAGGAGAGGGAGAAGCAGGCTTCCCACAGAGCAGGAAGCCCAATGCGGGGATGCGGGGCTTGATCCCAGAACCCTGGGATCATGACCTGAGCCAAAGGCAGACGCTTAACAACTGAGTCACCCAGGCGCCCCCCTTTCAGTCTCTTCTAATTACACTGTATAATCATAACATTTAGCATACAAGGGCAATAACACTAAAAATGAAAAAAACAAAAAAACCCACTGATACATGCGTTTCTTTCATGCTCAATAGCTGAGCAGAAGTGGGTTCGAAGCCACTAAAAATAGGACAAGAAGGTGTTTGGTTCTTGGTATTCCTAATAATCCATGGGAACCAACTCCAAAGACAGAGGTTGAGCCCAAGGTGCCTGCCCCACTTCAAATGTTCTTAGCATCCTCCTCATTTTTCTCTAAAGTGTCAAGTTCCAAATGGCTGATGTCATATAGGAAGTGTGGTTAGTTTTTAGCTATATAAGGTCTTTGTGGCTTTGTGTCCACAGTCCATCGAAGTTGACATTCAGAAAAAAACAAAGGGCTGGTTGGTCATGAAGAATATGGGTATAGTGAACAAGATTTGTTTTGTCTTTTTACAACTTACATCATGGCCACAATATTTACCACTTCTGAGCACAAAAAATCAACTCAACGATGCAGAATACACATACATAAATACATTGATATATTTTATATTATATATGCACGTTGTGTGTATGTGTGTGTGCATATGTCTATGTAACATTCCCATCACACACACACACACACACACACACATGCCTACCTACATACTGGAACCTTTCACCCCTCCGGTTCTATTGGCCAGGAAGGATATAGATGGAGAAGTGAGAGATAGAGGAAAGAAAGAATTGGAACATACTGTAAATAAATGGAGTCTTGTTTACAGCAATTCCTTAACATTTGTTTTACAACAGTTGTTTCCATGTTCAGCCCACACCAGCTGTTCCCCAAACATAGAGTTTTAAAAACTAATATGCTTTGCACCAACACAATTCTCCATAAAATGTTTAATGCATTGTAATCTTTGTCTTATTACTGCTCTTGTTCTAACTACATCCAGCCCATCCTAAATTTCAATAGAATTTTGGGGAAGTAACCATTTGTAGAGTGGAAAAAAAATGGTTTATATAATTCAAAACTATAAGGTGGCTGATGAACAAGATTTGCTAAAAAATGTTTCCTGCACTAGGACTGTGTTTAGCCTTTAAATACCACTGTGAATGTTGAGCCAGATGCATTATTAATAAATGTCATCTTTTCAAGTGAGTTCAGTATTAATATTGATACAAACTTTCTTCCTGCTCTTAATTTTGCATCTCAATAAAGATATGAATGTTGGCAAGCACTGCTATTGACAATTGATAAAATTATGCAAACACAATGTTTTTGCAGCTTTTGAGTAAATACTGCATGCTAATGAATTCCAAAGTGTTTTCTGTGCTCCTGCAGGAGCGGAGTTTGTGTAGGCGGACTGTGCCATAGATGTGCTTTTCTAAGCCTGTTACACTTATCTCAGCAGAGCTGTTGTTTGCCTCCTAATAAGCAATTTGGTAGTTTTATCATGAGCTCTGAGGCCCTCCAAAGATCATTTATATAATGACATCTTGTGGAAGCAAGGCTCTCTAGAACTTTTTGATGGTAATAATTATTTTGTATATTCGTTCTGTGGCTGCAGTGGTGTTTTCAAAAAGCTTCCTGCTAATTTTCAGTCTAAATTTGATGCCACAGGTTTGTTCTACAGTTGTAACAAAACGTCTAGAGCCATAAAGGGACATGTGTTTTGAAGATTTTAAAATACCCAACTTTAAAAGGAAAACATTCACCTAGCTAATGATTCTTTTATACTCCTTTCCTTAGATTTTCAGGAGATAATTTGGGGAATTCATATACTGATGCACAAAAAAAACCCTAAATACAGGGGAGATAGAAAGGAGTTAAGAGTAGTTTACAAACACCCAAATGAGGTCTTTCTAAATCTATATACAAAATGGTTCCTTGTCTTCAAGAAATGCACCAATATAAATTATTTGAGTGTTTATAAAAATTAAATAACTATGCCCTACTGGAAGACATTATGAGGAAATGATTTAAAAGAAGAAGAGGGAAACTTTGGGTAAATTTGGTGGTATTGATTAGTCTTTAAAGCAGTATATTGCTATTCTAATAGGTTTGACCATAACCTTCACACAAAAAAAGAACTTTCTATGTGTAAGGATTCTTTTCCCTAAAGAGAACTAAAATTAGATTTTTTAAAAATACTTTATTTATTTATTTGAGAGAACGAGAGAGAGCACAATCGGGGAAGGAACAGAAGGACAGGGACAAGCATACTCCACGCTGAGCAAGGAGCCTGATGCAGGGCTCAATCCCAAGACCCTGAGATCATGACCTGAGCTGAAATCAAGAGTCAGGCGCTTAATGGACTGAGCCACACAAGCACCCCTAAAATTAGATTTTAAAACAAAATTAGGACCACTACCATATCAGTGGTCTCCAAATCTTTGTGATTTTAACAAAAAATTTATATACCTCCAATACATGGTATATGTAGTATCTATGAAACACTATACTACATACTATCATATATTATATACCCATAACATTATGTATGCTAGAAAATATACACAAAGTAGGAAACTTAACAGGCTAAGATAAAAAATATAAGCATAAATAGGTGTTTAGATTGTTGATCTCTGAGGAGTACATGCTCTACTTTGGAGAACACTGCTCTATAATAACAAATGCTTGCTGTACCCGGTTTCATTTTAAGAGCTTTAGATATATTAACTCACTTGATCCTCCTAAGAATATTCTAAAGGGGGTGCTGTTATTATCTCCATTGTGCAGATGAGGGATCTGAAGCTTGGGATTTAGTAATTTGCTTATGGTCACACAACTGGGAAGTGGTAGAGCTGGGATTCAAACCCAGAAAGTATGGTACAAAGTATGGACACTTAACAGCCATTATGCACAAAGAAAGGCAATTTACTGGTCACACTTTGTACTTCACATGTAACCTCTCAACTCTTTGTCCCATCTCACCTTACTGCCTCCCTTACCTGTTACCTTATTCTAAATCACACCATTTTTAAGATCAAGAAAATATCTCTTTAAAATCAAAAGCATGGTACGAATAGAGAGGAAGGTAAGGGTGCTTTCTTTAATATAAGAGTGTACCCTTTTGTCTACATTATATTTCTTCAAATGTTCCCCAATTGCCTCACCCAGTGATCTCTTTAGAGCAAACATCAATCAAGCTACAGAAGATCTCCTGATGAAAGAAAAGAAATATTTGACAGGCAACCCTGTCTTCTTTTCATTCATTCATTAAGGCATCTGCATCATATTATTCTTTGAATTGTGTTTTGGGGTGTAGTATAAATCCCCAGTTTCATTATTTGAAATCGGAAGAAGTAATATTTTTCAAAAGAACAGTGAAATTCTGTTGAATATGGAATCTCATGCAATCTGACCTGGGTTTATAGAATATTTGTTTTTATTAGTAATCATTAGTTCATAAACAGAGAAATACAACAGTTGGTCATACTCAATTACGGTAAGAGTACAAATGTGGCTACTTAGAGGATTCTTAATGGAGAATGTATAAAATAGGCCATAACCCATTAGAGCAGATAATCCCAAATCACAGAGTTAAAACACAGTTAGGAAAGGCCCACTATTGATCCAGTATTGTAACTAGTACCTGATAGGTGCTCAATAAATAATTAGGCCTGGCACAGAGGTCACACAAGGAGTTAGATGGTCCTTTCTATTCCATCCTAGTGTGTAACTCTTATCGTTGTGTAACTCATTGTATCATTAGAAACACTGATTTGGAAAGAAAATGGATTCTCAAATTCTACTCTGCAATTCCAATCCCAGGTTAACACAGGTGTTACATGATACTGCTGAAGAAAGAAATGACCACTCGGTGAGAAGAGACTCAGTCTCCAGTAGTAATTTTCCAAGTGTCATCCTTTAAACCAAAGCAGCTATAAGCCACCTGAAGAGAAGAAAGACTTTCTTTGCACCCCAACAGCCACACTTTGGAGAAAAGGCAATTTGGAAATAATTTTCCTGGCTTACAAGGAAAATCTCTGCTCCTGGCATAGCCTGGTCTTATTGTTCTTAGGCAAGGTGTTTCACGATTAGCTTGTAATGACTGTTCGCTATTTGCTACGTTATGAATTTTTAAATAACATTTCCTTAGCAGGAAACATGTGTTTTTAAAGGACAAACTACAACAAAAGAAAGTTAGTGAGTTTATCTGGAAGTTCGACATGTATGTATTCATTTCTGGTAGGGCATTTTCTTTTTTTTTTTTTTAAGATTTTTTATTTATTTATTTGACAGAGAGAGAGAGAGATCACAAGTAGGCAGAGAGGCAGGCAGAGAGAGAGGGGGAAGCAGTCTCCCTGCCAAGCAGAGAGCCCAATGCGGGCCTCGATCCCAGGACCCTGAGATCATGACCTGAGCCGAAGGCAGAGGCTTAAGCCACTGAGCCACCCAGGGGCCCTAGTAGGGCATTTTCAAAGGGAGACACTTTCAGTTACTTATTCAGTATAGCCATTCTATCAATGCCTTTCCCTTCTCCAATTGGTGTTCTTCATTATTAATTTGACCATGATTTTAAAAAAAAAGTAGAGGAAAAGTAATAAACTTCCACAAATTTAAATGAATTAAATGGCTCAAAGGTTTTCCTCAACTTTTTCTTTTCAATCTCATTCTCTACGCAGGTTTTGTTTTTTTTCCTCTATTCCTATATTTACCAAGTGCTTTCTTCATTGAATAATTTCACATCTACGGCTGAGACTTCCTCCAGGCTACACCTATACCTGAAAGTGTACCTGGCTCTCACCTCTGGTATCTTATTGTGTGTGTGTGTGTGTGTGTGTGTGTGTGTGTGTAAAATTTTATTTATTTGACAGAGAGATAGCACAAGCAGACAGAGTGGCAGGCAGAGGGAGAGGGAAAAGCAGACCCCCCATCAAGCAGAGAGCCTAATGTGGGGCTTGATCTCCGAACCCTGGCACCATGACCCGAGCCAAAGGCAGACACTTAACCGACTGAGCCAACCAGGTGCACTTCTGGTATCTTAGTTTTTAAAACACTCCTGCAATTTCTCCTTTTCCTATAACCTTTCTAGCTTTAGGACAGGAAACAAGTATCTACTGGTTCTACATAACAAAAAAGTAATCATTCCTAAATACTAGTCCTTGGATCTCTGCTGTTATAGAGTTTGTACCATCTGTAGAAAGTGAGAAACATAAGGTGTACACACATGCACACACACACATACCATACAACCCTACTGATGGAAAGGTATCAAATGAAGCTAACTACATTTTCTTAGGAAGGCTTATCCTTTATTCTGAAATTAAGTTCTTGAACTTTTTAAATATTAAAATATCCTGTTTCTTCTTAATAACAATGGTAGATAAAGTTTCTTTAAACATTTTTTCATTATTTGTCAAAATAAAATTTGGCTATCAAAATTTGTTTATAAGCAGGGCTTTATCATATTTGTTTTTCAAAATTTTGGAGAGAACTTTCCCTAGTCTTTGAAATTCATAAATCTGGGATCTGCTGATTTCAACAATTGACCCATTTTTGTTAACCTCTTTGAAATACAACCCTTTTGATATATGTATCTTAACATGTTATTTATTTAATTAAATTTACTGGATACCATTCCATTAACACCATTCCTTTCAACAGTCATGCCAAAGAGGTAGAAAAATCAGAATAAATCTGTTTGTCTTAGTCTATACAATGCCTAAACTGTATTGGGTACAGATATGTGCCTAATAAATACTGTCCAATACTGGTATTAGAAGATCTTGTTTTGTTTCAAATATACTTTAGAAAAATCACTTGGTTTGATAGAATCATCTCTTTTGACCAATGTATTTCTAAAACGTGGTAAGGGAACAAATATGGGCAATACTATGTGCTAAAGTCAAAATGGAGTTGCTAGCCAGTTAGCAATAATTCAGAAGATGATATGTAAAGAGGCAGATGTTATCTTCAATAACAAACAGTAATGTATTCTCAAGGATTATGGTTAAGCTACTTCATCATTTTTATTGAACACCTAGATGAGGCACCTCTGAAGAGCTAAACACTTGCTAAGTCAATTTAACTTTAATTTGGATTAGGTGCCAAGATTCCTAAATTTCATTTCTAGTACCATTACTAAGCAATTGTGTGACCTTAGATGAATTAGCTCACTACCTGAATCTTAATTTTCTTGTTCCTAAAACACAAGACATGAATTAGAGGATTTCTTTTTTCTTTCTTTTCTTTTCTTTTTAAAGACTGTATTTCTTTGAGCGAGGGAACACAAGACGGGGGGAGGGGCAGAGGGAGAAGCAGACTTCCCACTGAGCAGGGAGCCCGATAGGGCTCAATCCCAGGACCCTGAGATCATGACCTGAGCTGAAGGCAGACGTTTAACCGACTGAGTCACCCAGGTGCCCTGAATTAGATGATTTCTAAAATCTCTGCAACTCCAGTATTATAGGAGTCTGAGATTCTGCTCTCACTGATCCCAAAAGATAGCAAACATTGTTATTGTCCTTTTGTACCTAGAAATAATCTCTTCAAAGGAAGTCCTACCATTTGCAATAACATGGATAACCCTGGAGTACATTATGCTATGTGATTAAGCCAGACACATCAAGAAAAATACTGCATAAACTCACTTATATGTGGGATCTAAAAAAGTCAAGTTCATAAAATCTGAGAGAAGAATGGCAGTTGCCAGAGGCTAGGGGCAGTGAGGGAAATGGGAAGATGTTGGTCAAAGGGTACAAAGGTTCAGTTGCGTGGGATGAATAAGTTCTGGACATCTAGAGTATAGCATGGTGGTGATAATTAACAACACTGTATTGTATACTTGAACTTTGATAAGAAGATAGATCTTAAGTTAGATCTTCTCAATACACACACACATAAGAGTAACTATACAGAAGTGATGGATAAGTTATTTAGTTTGTGGTGATCTTTTCAACATCATATATATATATATTCTCTTATAATAACTTGTACACCTTAAATATATATTACTTCTATATGTCAAAAACATCTCAATAAAGTTTAATTTTTTTATTAATTTTTTTTTAGAGAGAGAGACTAGAAAGAGAGTATGAGTGGTGGTGGGGGGTGGTAGGGAGATAGTTGTAAGCAGGATCCATGCTCAGTGTGGAGCCTCACACAGGGCTGTATCTCACGACCCTGAGATCATGACCTGAGCTGAAATCAAGAGTCTGATGCTTAACCAACTGAGCCACCCAAGTGCCCCTCAATAAAGTTTAAACAGAAAGAATCTCTTCCAAAATAGAAGAAGGAGGAGGAGGAGGAGGCGAAGGAAGAAGAGAAGGGGGAGGAAGGGAAGAGGAAAAGAAAGAACTTCAGATTTTCAAGTTTATTTGAATAAGCAGAGCTGAGATCTGGAATCACAGAATCAACAATTTCAAATTCTGGTATTACAGCCTACAGTCTCCTGGAATGGCCCTAATTATCCTACTGGTTTGGCTTACTAAAATCATCAAAGCAAACTCAATTTGAAATGTCTTCAAGAAAAACATGGTATAGAATAATTTGAGAAGAATTTTTGCAAAATGAAATAAAAGATAGGGTGCTGGGACTTTTAAACGGCTTGGAATCACTGTGATTAGATAATTCCTGTAAAGCAGAACAGTAATATAGTTATGAATATAGTCCCTAGTGACTTACTGCTTGACTCATCCAAAATTGTGCCCTTCCCACTCCAGTTAAAATGTTATCTCTCATCAAAATATGACATCCAAAAACAACATGCCAGTAACTCCAGCCCTTGGGGAACTGCAATGAATATCATTCAAATTAATTCTGACTGACATTTTGGTAAATCACCTCTCGAAGTCAGGAAGGGAACATTTTAAAGCACTTGAGCTGTGCCAAAACAGTAAGAAGTAAAACCACATTCATCACTCAGGAGGTGAAGTGCCAGAAGAGTCTGAAGCCAGAAAAATGGCAGCCACATCATCTCAATTGGAACATGAGTGATGGGTCTTCATCAACAAGCATGTATTGATTTAGTAACTCCCACTATACAAATGGTATATCAGGTGAGACATATATGGAAAGAGGGATATTTATGTAAACTCACTTATATTTTAGAAAGGCAGCTCAATAACTAAAAGGAAGGCCTTGGAATCAGCAAAAACCTGTTCAAACATGGGCTCTGTCACTCATCAGCTTTTGGGCTTTTAAGAAAGTTAGTTTCTTAGGGATCCTGGGTGGCTCAATTGGTTAAGCAACCCACTCTTGATTTTGGCTCAGGTCATGATCTCGGGGTCGTGAAATCGAGCCCCAAGATGGGCTCTGCACTCAGTGGAGAATCTGCTTGAGATTCTCTCTCTCTGTCTCCCCCTCTGCTCCCCCCTCCCCACTCACATGTGCACTTTCTCTTTCTCAAATAAATAAATAAATCTTCAAAACAAAGAAGTTTCTCTAAGTCTCAGTCTTCTCAACTGTAAAATGCAGGTGATGAAAACACTTATCTCATATGACAGATGGCAGGACTAAACGAGATCATGCATATATAGTTCTCAGCACAATGCTGGGCATACATTAAATAATTTAACAAAAGCTAGATATTGTTGCTATTATATATATATATATATATAATATACACAATTATAATGTTATATACATTTGTATATCTATATATAAAGCAGTTAAAGCTTAGACCTTTCAAGTGGGACTAATTATAAAATGACATAGAATTGTATCTATAGTTCTGTTTGTAAGTAAACTTTTTAGAGTGAGAAAACTAGTATTTATTGAGCATTTATTATGATAGACACTCTGTTGAGTCCTTTATAAATATTCATACACATTAGCTCATTTAATCCTCTCATTACAAAGAAACTATGGTTCAAAGAGTTTATAACACTTTGCCTAAGGTGATACAGCGAACAGTTGCAAAAGCCAGGATTTGTCCCTAGGTCTGTCCCCAAATCCAGTCAACTGAAATCCCATACTTTAATTAAAGATAACAAAACCATTAACTGATTCTATTCCTTTCTCATATTCATCTACTTCCTCACTGCTCTAGTCAGATAGATCTTCATCCCTAATCACCTTAACTGTTACAATAATGACCTAACTAGGCTCTCCTCCAGGATTTCCTTGCCCTAATCCATTCTTTTTTTTTTTTTAAGATTTTTAAAATTATTTATTTATTTGACACAGAGAGAGATCACAAGTAGGCAGAGAGGCAGGCAGAGAGAGAGGAAGAAGCAGGCTTCCTGCTGAGCAGAGAGCCCGAAGCAGGACTCGATCCCAGGACCCTGAGATCATGACCTGAGCAGAAGGCAGAAGCTTAAACCCACTGAGCCACCCAGGCACCCCACCCTAATCCATTCTTATCTCCAGCTACCAGAAAAAACTTTCTGAAGTTCAGCTTCATGGGTTCCTCATCTTCCCACTACTGACTGAATTAAGTCCAAATACATCTGACTTTCTTTCAATATTCTCAATAATCAAGTGTAAATCCTTCTTTTCATCCTAATTCTCAGTTTAGTGCTGCATTTTGGATGCCCCAGTCAACCTGGATTACCCATGGTTTCCTGGATAATGCCCAGTTACCCTGGACAAACTTAACTATCTTGCTTTGTTGCCTTTAACAGGTACCCTGTTCACCCCAGCCCCTAAAACCTCCTTTTCCTAGCCCTGTCAATATCTTACTCATATTCTGGGGCTTCAAGCAAATATTGCTTCATTAATCAAGACTTTGTTGATCTTTCACCTCTCTTTGTGACCATTCCCTCCTCTCAATATATGCAGCTCTTTATTTTTGCCTCCATTGTGGTACTTTTCTTTTTCTGCCATATTACTATTTTAGGTTAACATTTTCTGGAAAGTAGAAACTGAATCTTATTTATTATGCACCCCAGTTATTTCAATATAGTTAAAGTCATAGTCAACATACATATCACTTAATTCTGTTCCAGACATTGTTCTAATATCTTCTACATATATTAACTCAACCCATACAATGAACCTGTTAGGTAGCTGTGGTAGGTAGCTTTTAAGACGGCATGCAATGATTCACACCTATCTGTAACCAACTCTTCCTGAATATGAGCTGGACATAGCAACTTGTTTTTAATGAACACATTAGATGTTTAATGAACACATGGGATGCCACTTCTGAGTTAGGTTACAAAAATACTGTCACTTCCATCTAGTGCTCCCTCTTTGTTTATTTGCTTGAGGGAAGCCATACCATGAGCTATATTACAAAAGGGCTCACATGGCAGGAAAATTAGAGAAGCTGCTAGCCAATAGCCAACAGCCTGAGTAAACCTGAGGATCTCAGTCTGATAGTTCATGAAGAACTGAATACTGCTAAGAACGATGTAACCTTGGAAGTAGATCATTATCCAATCAAGCCTTCACGTGAGACCACAGCCCTTGCTGACATTCTAAATCCAGCCTTAAGAGAGACCTTGAAGGGCGCCTGGGTGGCTCAGTGGGTTAAAGCCGCTGCTTTCGGCTCAGGTCATGATCCCAGGGTCCTGGGATCGAGGCCCACATCGGGCTCTCTGCTCGGCAGGGATCCTGCTTCCTCCTCTCTCCTCTCTCTCTGCCTGCCTCTCTGCCTACTTGTAATCTTGCTCTCTGTGTCAAATAAATAAATAAAATCTTTAAAAAAAAAAAAAAAAAGAGAGACCTTGAAGCAGAGGTACACAGCTAAGTCATACCTGGATTCCTGACTCACTTTTGTGATAATTTGTTATACAGAAAAGGATGATGAATACAGTATTATTATTAATATTCCTACTTTTCAGATGAGAATGTTGAGGTTCATGTACTTAGTAAGTGACAGGGACAGGATTCAAACCAGGGCAGTATTGCTCCAGAGTTCCCATTCTTAATCACAAAGTTAACTTGTCTCATAAATGAATGAATAAAAGTTCTTTCCTTAAACTGGACCATTGACTATAACACAGCAAAGTGATTAACTCAAACAAACAATTAAGAGTTGACTGAAAAAGAGTGTATAGTATCCTAATTCACAAATATACCAATGGGTCCTGATGATATCAAACAGGCTTATATTAACTATTAAATATATTTATTTCAATATGTGTTTATGTCTTTCTACGTGAAACTTGGGTCTCCTGTATAGTTTTACTGATATGTATATAAATTTACATTAGGAGCTCTGTTTATCTCAGTTTGCACTTAGAACTTAAAACATAGCTGGCACTAAGTGTGTTAAAGTTGAAAAAGGCTTTGAAATCTCACTAACTTGAATTTGAGGTCCACCTCTGACAATTTCTGCTACTGTGACATTAGGCAATTGAAGTTTGGGACACAACCTTTCTGAGCCATGGCTACAACCAATGTACAATGGAAACAGGAACATTACCTACCCTCCCTGCGAGCTAGGTTTAGTTTCTGATGTAATTAAATCACTTAGGCCAGTGCCTGGTCATTTTCTCTTTAAGGCCTTGCTCAAATTCCATGAGTTTAATAAGGTCTTCCTTGGCTACAAAAGTAAAAAATGGTTGATTCCTCTTCAAAATTCCTCTAGCATTTTTCTGCCCTACTCATGACACATAATGATTACAGTACTTGTTAGAAAGCAATAAAATATTTTAATACCTTTATAAATACAATTAGGCTATTCATTCATAAAGGCTTAATTGAATACCCTATGTGAGGCCTGCACCTTTGTAATGAGGGAGTCACTAATACAGTGTTCTGAATAAAGAAGGTGGCCAGTAAATATCTAATGAATCATAAATGAACACTATATTATACCATTTTGCTATCACAGGAAAAAAATGGACTCACTTACGAGTCTTGAAAATAATTGTCCTGGTATGGTTGACAAAATCTTGTCATAAACTAGAATGAGTGAGCCAACTTCTTAAAGCTGTATCACTCAGTGTGCTTCAGGTCCACACTGAGATTGAGTGCAGCATTGATGTCACCCCCATCTGCATCATCTCTGCAACACAGGAGGGAACAACATTTCCCATAAGCCCTTGACCTCATGGCCCTTAGTGCCTATAAGCAGCACTCCACTGAAGGGCATTCCTTAGTGACAAATGCAGGCAGGCAGTTTAGACCGTCTGAGATGTGGCCTGCCTCTGACTTCTTGAGGATTTCTACTAAGAATCAGCCACTATGGTGATATATGCAGTACAGAATTTTAGCTTAAGCTTCCCTGCCAACTGTATATCATTGGATTTCTTAAAATATTTCTTAAAAGGTATTTCCCAACTTCATCTTCTCAGAATTTCTAAAAATTATATAAACCTCTAATATCATATAAAGGGATTTCTAATTTCTAAACAAAGTATCTTGTTAGCTTTTGTTTTCCAACTCAGATTCATAGACTAGGCTCTGATTTCATCATAATAAGAGGGCCATTCATTAAACACAAAATCATTGCCCAGTAGAAAATGCCTCTCAAGTAGTTTTCCCTAGGAAAACTTACAGAATTGCAATGAAAGCTGTAACTGCCCTTCTAGTATTAGTGAATTATATTACTATAACTACTCCTAAAGAATTTATTATTTATAATTTCTAATAGTCCCTGGAATGCTTACTTTTGGAGGGACTAAAAGTGATGAAAGAGTTGAAAGGCACAGCATAATACAACAGTTTTGATTATAATGAAAACACATATTTATTTGTAATATTATAGTCTATGGCTCAGACACCAGACATAAACTACCTGAGTTCAAATTCTAGTTTTACACTTATTCTACCACCGTGCCTCCGTTTCTTCCTTTGTAACATGGGAATAAGACCTTGTAGGGTAGTTGAAAGGAATAAATGAGTCAATTTATGAAAAGTGCTTAGTGCTGGCACTAAAATAAACATAATTAGTATGTCTCTATTGTCATTTTTATTGTCATTATTAATTAGTCACAACAGATGGTAACATGGCCAGAGTCCTGAATCCCCAAAACCTCACCTAACTGCCACCGAGTGCCACTAATTCCTGATAGCAGAATCCCATCATATAGGGAGAACTCCAGGCAAATGAACACTTTATAAAAGTCTCCCACCCTGGCAAACTTTACAGTACCCATCAGAGGGTTTCCATTTTTTATTCTCTCATAGGTCTAGACCAGAGCAGGAAAACCACCTCCCCTTTTCCATAGGCCCCACATTCTATTCTCTCCATTATGACTCAGACATGACCTTAACATATATTAGCCTTGTATTATATGCTAGACAATATGCCAAATATTCTGCATGAATCATGAGACTGCCCCATGATACTCCAGAGATAATTTTATTACCACTCCCCAGTTAAAAAAATATATACAATGAAGCTTAGGAATGTTGAGTGTCTTGCCTAAGGACACACAGCTAGTGTGTCCTATTCACTCAGAAAGTCAGACTCAAGAGCACCTTCTTTTGAATTCCACATACATGCTCAGGTGGTTATATTGTCTGGTGCCCTGATTTCCACTAGGGGACAACTGGTGGGGGAAGAAGCACTTTCTAAAATCAATTAAATTATTAAAATCCTTAGTCTCTTTGTCCACAAAAAATTATATTTGTAGCTCAGTGTGTCTATTATGCATATTATTTTACTTAAGGGGAAGAAAAGGTTATGTATTTAAAAAAAGGTGAGGAAGCCACTGGAAGATGCCATAAATTTATTCTGTCAGGCAGGCCAAGCTGTGTGACAGTCAGAGACACGGCTTGATACAGAGATGTGAAGTGTGACTTTTTTGACTGTCACGCTGGATGAGATGGATGGATTTTGGAACACATCCCAGGAAGCTGAGACACTCATGTGGTCAAGTGTTGGTCTCTCTGATCAAATTTGACTTGCTGTCTCTGAAGTTGTTGGATTTTGCCAGCCCTCCAGATGCTGCATTGTGTCTTTGCAAACACAGTTGGTTTGACACCATCTGCAAGACCCTGCATTGGTCCTAGCACTATGAGCCATTGTTTCCTGAGGAATTAATGGACATTCTCACATTCTACCTGTGTTAATTGAGCTATTTTCACACATGCTAATGTGTCAGTTACCCAAGGCCTGGTTCTCACTTACATACTCTGCACTAGATATGCATATAAATGGGAGAAATCCTGAAACATGCTGCCAAAATCCAGATAGCCTACTATTCAGCAAATGAGAACAGTTAGTGTTTGAAGAAATTATATTTCCAGAAATAAATGCACAGGATTCACGTTTTGAAGAGTAACTAGAGGGAGATTACCTAGACACTCCACTTTATAGAGGATCTGATCCTGAATGAGTCATTTGGGGCTTAGCCATAATTTAGTTCCCCATCATTCTTTAAATCAGGACAATAACTTTTTTCATACTCTACAGTTATTTCACTCACTCTAACATCACCACAGAGCAAAATTCAAGAAAATGAGTGTGGGACTGGGCTCCCAACCAAAGGTATTTAGTTAACGAATCACCTAAAGTTCTTGGTTATAGGGAAATTCCACCTATCTGCTGCAATAGATGCTCTTTTACCAAAGCAAATGGAAATAATAGTTACCAAATTAACCAAAAAGGGAAGTTAATGTGGGAGATAGTTAAAAGAATATATGTCCTAAGCATTTTAAATTAAAGTATATGACAGAGTATTATTCCACCAATATTTTTATGAGGAACCAAGAATTTTCATTTCTGTGTGGACCTTTCCGTTGAGTGTGGGTCTGTCTGCTGATTGGCATTTCTTTTCATCTTTCTTGGTAAACCACATCCATAATGCATTTTCTAGGAGTTCTAGTTGGGATTTCTTCAACTGATAGAACTTACACAACAATCTGAGCATGGTGTCCATATCAATTTTTATGTATTACTTTGTCTCACCCAAATCTAATTCTATGACACTTTTTTCAGTAACTTAACTTTAACATGTTTTTCCAAAGCATTCAATTTAATTGTCAAAGAAATGTAACTTTCTTTTTTGTACTCATATTTCATGGATATAAAGCGTTATTAAGATCATAATTAGTTTTATGTGGTTAATATAACAAATATAAATATGTGGGCTTGGAGACAAAAACAACTAACTCTTGGTAAGCAAGCAACTCATCTTATAGGAGCAAAAGTGTGTGGGATCCCTAGCAAGTAGCCTACACGCACTCCATGTGCCATGGTCATCTGTCAGCATGTTTTGCCGAAGGAACAGAAAAAGCTGATTAATGCCTACTTAGCACTAACCTCAAAGATTCAAAACATGGCTGGAAATATACATTTCTAAGTATCATCCAAACTCTTTACATTATATAGTGAGTAGTAGGTTTTATTTTATTTTATTATTTTTTTAAGATTTTATTTATTCATTTGACACAGAGAGAGATTACAAGTAGGCAGAGAGGCAGGCAGAGAGAGAGGAGAGAGGAGGAAGCAGGCTCCCTGCTGAGCAGAGAGCCCGATGTGGGCCTCGATCCCAGGACCCTGGGGTCATGACCTGAGCCGAAGTCAGCGGCTTTAACCCACTGAGCCACCCAGGTGCCCAGTAGTAGGTTTTAATATCTGAAGAATTGCCAGTCATCTAAAATGTGGCCATATAAAATGTCCAAGAGTATTACAATGCTCCAGAACAAAGAAGGAAAGGAATTAGAATACAACTAGAATTATGTTTCCATCTTTCCCTCAGGTTTAGAGAATAAAGACCATTTAAAAAAAAATTTACTTGTTGTCCTAATAAGTTAAAGACCACAAATACAGGATAACTTTCAAAAGGTGTCAGATTGTATACATTTTCCTTTCCATTACACTGTCTGTGCAAGATACACTCTGGATGTTTCAGGAAAACAAGTTCACCTATCCAAATAATACCTAGTCTCCCTGTTCATACAAGCCCCTTAGAATTCCAGGGCATAGCTTTTTCACTACTACTTCACTCAAACAGAGATAAATCAAATGGATGGAGACAGAGAAATGAACCCGTTAACAGACATTTACTGAGGGCTTGCCATGTGGAAAGAATAGTGTCTGGGATATGGGAATGCTAGCTAATGTCACACATTTCCTGGAAATCATAAAGGCAGTCACTTAAAAGAGTTGCCTATATTATTGGTAAGGCGTAACCATATTTAAAATCTTTGTTTAAAAATGGTAAAAATGGAAACTTGAGATTATCATTTTGAGTATTTCTCTACAGATTTCAAAAGAACTAACAATTCTACGGTCTCTAGGGATTGTGGGAATTTTTAATTTATTGGGGAAGGCATGGTTACCAAAAGGTTTGCTATTTCATTCTCCATGTTTTTGTGGTCAAGAAATAATTTATACTGGTATTTTGCATAAAGACCTAATGTAGAATGGAGGCTGATAGAAAGTTCAACAAAAGAGGTAAGAAATTCTACTTTAACATAAAATTTCTAACATGACATGCTATTTATCTGTTTAATACTTCTTGCTGTGCACAACATAAAATCAGTTTGTCATAACCTTAAAGCTATTCTTTTCTGGTTCTGAAAGCTCCAGAATAAATTGCCATTCTTTGACTTTCTCAAGCATAAAAATGAAAACTGATTTTTTTTTTCTTGGAAAAGATGAATTACCCCAGCTTGACAGAGGGTAATTAGCATACCCAAAGCAAGTTAAGAGAATGGGTTGACAAGCACAAAGAAGCCTAAGAAAACATGGGCACATTTTGCATGTGTTTTAATACGTAAATGATTAAAAACATTACTATATATGTTAATTGCCACCAACTTCAACACAACCCCATTGGAAGACAATATTAAGTCTTGGAAAACAGTACATCTTTAATTATTTGTCTATTCTATAAACAAGTTTAATTGGAATCTAAAAACAGCAAGGGACAAAAGCTCAGTTCATTAGGGACCAACTAACTGTAAAGGGCAGATAAAAACCTTTTGTCTGATACAGATGTACCTTCCGAGCACCATCAGATAGCACCAGGCAGTACACTAATCAGTAATAGGAGGTGTTCTCATTATTAAGCTTATAAAGCATAAACCAGGTCACCACAAACTTTGAAGGTACTGATCATCAATTATTTCGCTAATTGTTTGTTCTGTTTGCATGTCTCAGGGTAAAAGGAAAAAGTCACTGAAGTGAAAAAGAGACACCAATAATTGCTACCTCAGTGACAGTTGGTTTTTAGTATCTCATTATTTATGATTTGTTTTGTTGTGCATATGTAACTTTAAGTCTACTGTATTAATGTATGCCCAAGAAGCCTAGTGTGTAACACTTGCAAAAGAATTACACAAATTAATCAGTAAACTCAGGCATGGAATCTGCCCTGCAAAGTCCTGCAAGACTGTTAATAACTCTGTGTGTGTGTGTGTGTGTGTGTGTGTGTGTGTGTGTGTGTGTGTGTGAATTCAAGTACCCTTGCTTATGGCACATTAAATTTGTGCTGTTGGAGAAATGCTATGTATCATGTTACAGCATAAAATAAGAAACATTTTCTGGCCATGGCCGTTTTGTTTTCAAGAAACACACTTCCAGAGTGTCCTAAAAAGTGTATTAATCCTCCTTAAGAAACAATAATAACAACTACAGTTCATAGTTAACATGAGACAAGGAAACTGGAATGTCATGAAATTCCAGAATATAATTAAATTTTCTCAGTCCCACCCATGAAGATAAGAGGTACCTTAGGATGAAGCCACCACTTGCTTGGAGTTGGGGAGGTCATCAGTTCACAAAGCAGCTATTTCTGCCATCTTTATTCTGCAAAGCAACACTCCAATTTTATTCTTCCTTCTTTTCATTAATGTTCCCATAACAAATTAAATATTACCTGAAACTAAAGGCTATATTACTAATTATTAAACTGAAGATAGAGCAAATTCTCTAATCAAGTATATTTTTAAATATGCATAAAGAACTACACACACAAACTTTTTAAAAGTTGAGGAAATTGATGAAGTTGGAGTCTATGTATTAGTATGCCAAAGAAAATACTATTTTGTTGATATCAGACTTCCAAAAAGTGAAGAAAAGAAAATCTTTCTTTGTGGAGACCTTCCATTTCCTGTCCTGCCCTCCCCTCCTCCTGCCCCATCACCACACACACATCTGACTTAATGCTACAAAGTGTATAAAACTGATAGGATCTTATTTTTATAGAGCTAATTTCTTCATGATATACCAAATTCAAGTACTTAAATCCGTAGTAAAGAGCATTAATAGTTTCTGTGCAGGAGAAATAAAGGTTAATAATTACTGTTGAACCAACTGTTAGCCAATTCTTGTAACTGGATAAAGCCCATACCCTTCCCAATAGAATCAACTTTCTCTGAGCAAACTGTGCTGATAAGAATAAACTGATATATGAGAATGTCTCTCTTCTGAAGTAAGTAAAGCCCAATTCTACTAAATAGAAAAAAAAAGATTACTAAAAGATACCTAATTTCCCTGCAAAACTACCATGGGGAAAAGAATTAAGTACTTTGTAGGAGAATAGATTTCAGGTAACTGCACCTGTACTGTGGAAAATTACTCTTCAATTATGCATAGTAATTACAGTTGTTGTTTAACTGTTATGAAAAACCTGCAGTGCACTAGAAGGTGCACATGACTCACGTAAAAATTCTATTACTCAGGCTAGGTGAGAGAAGATGATTTGAGATAAAAAGTGGAGTAAAACAAAAACCTGCTGGAGAACAGATCTTTGTATAGTACTTAACTGGCACACAGTAAGAGCCTATTAAAATGTATTTGTTGATCACGTACAATGTAACTATCATGGTAATAAGATTAGTGAGGTTTGTATGTCACTAAAATCTCCTTATTAAAAATCACTGGGGTACTTGGGTGGCTCAGTCAGTTAAGCATCCAACTCTTGGTTTCCGCTCAGATCACAATCTCAGTGTTGTCAGGCAGAGCCCCACATCAGCTCCATGCTCAGCCCAGAGTCTGCTCGAGATTCTCTCTCCCTCCCCCTCTGCCTCTCCCCACTCTTCCCCCCATTGTCTGCACACTTGTACTCTCCTTCTCTCTCAAATAACTACATAAAATATCTTTTAAAAATCATTAATGCATTGCAATAAATAGTGATAAAGTGTTACTAATTGTCAATATATCACTTCAAGTTTGGGTTTTTGGACTCTGCCCAGGCTGCTTTTTAAATTTGCTTTTATGAGACCAAAGTAAAGAACTTAAAGTATGTTCTGATCATAAGATAGGGAGGAATATTAACCTAGTAGTTTTTAAATACGACTTTTTACTCCTAACACTCTTTACTCTTAAGATTTCAAATTACTTGATCAACAATGAATAATAATGTGTCAGGAAGGAATAACTTCATTCCACTCCAGTTATTAATAACTTTAGTAAAATGTGATGAAGGTCATCAGGTTACAATATCTATATTCCATGAAATCTCTGAGAGCCCATGCAAGAGTGCTGCTTTCTGTCTTATCTCTCCTACATTCATGTCATCATAATCATCGCCATCAATGTCCTCAACAATAATAAAATGGTTTATCAAACAACTGTTAGATAACTGCTATAACAAATATAGAACTGAGCACAATTAAATTTGGTTCAGTATCTATTGGTTTAAAAAATAAAATCATTAAATCATAAAAATTAATACCAATCGATAAAATCTAGGCTCTACTATTTCTAGCCTTTTTCTTTCACTTATATTACTCTCAGATAAATTGTAAATTAAATATTTGTTTCTGGGAAGATTTTTTTACATTTCCTCTCCCCTTCCCAGTATCAGTGACTGAGTGACACCAAGCACCACAAGCTTCCATTTACAAGTAGTGGTTGCAGTTAATTGTTGAGACTGATGTGAAATCCACATTGTATGCTTAATCTTATTTTAAGACTCATAATTGAGGTGTCTGTGTTTTCTGCCTTCATTTTCTAGCCTTTCAGTGAGATAGGAAGCACAATTTAAAAACATCACCTCCCTCAGGACTGATTGTGCCTTAGAACTCCCACTGAAGTCAATAGGTGCTTTGTGTACACTCAGACTGGACTCATAATGAGCAGAGCTGATGAGAATCCAGGTTTCCAAGGATGACTAGTGCTGAGTCTTCAAGGTCATTCATCATTTTCATCTGGGAAGGCAGACCCTGCATTTGCTCTCTCTTCTCAAATAGGTACACAATTAATGGAAGAATTATTCCTCCCAGTGCCAAGCACTTTATTAACAAAGGGCATGTTGAGCCCCCATTTCCTATCTTTGCCAGATGGTCTGTGTGCCCAAGCAACTGAAGGTAGCCTCAATGAATATCTTACTTTTTGCCTTAGAACTGCTGGACCTATTACTTCTCTGTGCAAAAAGTAAAAGAAAATCTTCCTAATAGGTTTGCACTGCTTCTTTAATTTTCTCTGTAAACTTTGAGTCAATAAAAACAAAAGTGGCACCTTTTAGGTTGTCTGTTCAATAATTAGGTTCAAATTAACATTTTTAAAGGCTAAAAATTTAAGATTATGAGACCATAATTAGAATTACTTGCTGTAGCCTGAACTGAATAGCAGTTATGATGAAATAAATAAAAGGCTTTCATCCCAAATATTATGTTTCTTATCAAATTTCATCAGATGTACCCATATATCACAGTGGCTACTACAATTTGTAAGATGTATTCAATAGTGGAATTCTTTGTTTCTGACAAAGTCATTAAATCTAACACTAATGTTAGTGCATTGAACTGTGTATTGAATATAACTAAACTAAAAGATGTTCTTGATCACACTTGTGGACAAAGTGTCCCCCTCCCAAAGACACACCATTCTTTTTCTAGGAAACAATATATAAAAGGAAGGGAAAGTATCCTAGGAGGAGGAGGGTATTTAAAAAAGCAATCAGCAAAAATATTTGTCTGTGATAGTGATAATAGGACAGACTATGCTGCAATAACCAACAACCCCCAAATATCAGAGAGATAATCCAGTAAGAGTTTACATTTGTACTTTATATGTGGGTTGTATTGTTCTACTGTGTAGCTGCTGTCTAAGTGTTGACTCAGCAATGTTAACAACCTCTATCTTAGAGCTATGCCATCTGAAACTCTTGCCTTCCAAGGTCATTGCAGGAAGGAAAGAGACAGGTGGATAGGCACAGCAGGCCATAAATGACCAGCAGTGATATGTATACCTTCCACTCAGTAGCCATTGGCTACAACTAGTCTCATGAAACAAACTTCATAGGAAGGAAGAATGGAAAATGTAAAGAGGATATGGCTATTTGACGGCCACTGACAACTCCCTCACATTTTCTAAGTGACACAGAGAAAGAAGTGAGCTAAAATTAATATGAACACATACTAGCACTGATGCCAACACGCCTTCTGATGCATTGTGCTGAGTTGGAGAATACCATGATAAAAAACAAAGACACACAGCAAACAATCAACAAAATCCCCACATGGTCCCTTTCCTATGGAGCTTCTTAGCTTAGTGCTTTACAGAAGCCCTTAGCTTCTTGAAGTCTCATTCTTCCTATCTGTAATACAAAGATAATAATAATACCTCCCAATAGCATTATTTGGAGGAACAAGAAAAATGTGGTAAGAATTAAATGAGATAGCATATGTTAAACATATAAGGATGTCTCACACATTTTAATAAATGTTATTTCTCTTTCCCAAAGAACTATATAAATATTATTTATAGTGAATACTACTTCCCCTGGGAGAATGTGCAAGGCAGTGATTAAAATAATGGGCTTTGAAGTCCAACAGTGTCCATGTAACATGAGCTGAGCCATTTAACCCCTGTGCCTTTCTGAGCATCCCCTCCATATACACTACATAACAGAAGCAACTTAGTTTATTCTTGTCCCAAGTTGTGTGACTGATATAAATCAGATGTTTGAGAAATTTAATGATACCAAGAGAATCATTAGCAAGTCCTTCTTAGCCAGCCACTGTGTCTCAGTATCCCAGTACTATAAATTATCATGATTCTTCCAATCCTGCCAGCTCCAGACTGGTCTGGTCCAATTTAGCCCCAGCTTGACCCACATAATGTTTATTCTTTAAGCCTAAGACCCAGAAACATAAATAATGTCTATCCCTGTCATCTTCAGCTCCCAAAAGGTGGTTTCTAGTAGTACTCTTATGCCCAACTGCTCCCATGAGCCCCAAAATATCACAAGTTTACAGAGACACAGAAAAGTTATTTATAAATACTACCTAATTTGATTTGAAGAAAAGGGAAGATTTTGGGGCCTAAGTCTTGGCGTTGGCACAGACAAATTCAAGATGCAAATTATATATAAGGAGAGAGTACAGAAACTGTAAGAGACAGAAAATTTAGGAGAGGCTTTGATTTTTACTTGTATTATTTCACCTACAGGTGAAACAACCATGTTTGTACTATCATTGTTTGTATTTCTCCCTACATCATTTTCTTTAAAGGAAAGGAAGAATAAGATCATGTTTTATCTGGGTGTTATTTCATTTGGAAAGATAATTAGTAGGATACTTGGTAGCTTAACTTCGATAATTTCTTTGAAGTTTTTCCTATTTTGCTATTATTTAAAAGTTTATGTCTTAGCTCCTTGATTGGACAGTAAGTTTACTGAGAGATGGAAAGATTTCTCATAGTTCTCAGCTAGTGTTGAAGAGAGTGGACTTTGTCAACAGACAGTTCTGAGTTTGAGTCCTGACTCCCCACAACACATGCAACCCTAGGTAAATTATTTAACTGTTTTTATTTCCTCATCTGTTCAAGGGAGAATAATAATACTTATATACTGGGTTGAATAATACCCTCCAAAGATTAATTTTCTTTCCCCAAATCTCAGAATGTGACCTTATTTGGAAATAGGGCTAATATAGATATTAATTCAGATGAGGTCATAATGAAGTAGGGTGGACCCTTAACCCAAAATGACTTAGTGTCCTTATAAGAAGAGAGAATACCATGTGAAGAAACAGAGAGGGAAGATGGCCATGTGATGACAGAGGCAGAGATTGGAATTATGAAGTTTCAAGCCAAGGAACATCAAAAACTGCTGGCAACCATCACAGGCTGAGAAACAGGCACGATATAGGTCATTCCTCTGAGCCCCCAAAAAGGAACAAACTCTGCCAACATCTTGATTTCTACTTCTGTCCTGAACCATGAGAATAAAATCCTGTTGTTTTAAGCCACTCAGTGTGTGGTAATTTTATACAGCAGCCCTATAAAATACAACATACTTAATAAAATACCTATAGATTGTAGTTGAAGTAATTTACATAAAGTACTTAACCATGATGCTTAGCACATATTAATCACATAATAAATGTTAGCTTTCAAATATCTACTGATTAGGAGAACAAGAGTCAATGTAGAATATACCAGCTCCCTCTCCTCTTCTTTCAGATATTTTACTAGGCAGAGAATAACACAGTTGTAATCTTCCTTTTCTAAACTCCAAGAGTAGAATGAAGCATGTAATTATAAAAACACATTAAAAGTTGTTGGGTGTTCTATAGTGGTCAGTTTAAAGAATAAGCTAAAAAGAATACAATAACTAAACTGAAAAACACACTAGAGGGGTTCAACAGCAAACTGGATGAAGCAGAAAAATGGATCAGTGACTTGGAAGACAGGGCAGTAGAATTCACCCAAACAGAGCAGCAACAAGAAAAAAAAAAAGAATTTCAAAAAGTGAAGATAAATTAAAGGACTGATAGAACAACATCAAGAAGAATAACATTTGCAGTTTAGGGTCCCAGAAGGGGCGGAGAGAGAGAAAGGGGCAGAAAACATATTTAAAGAAATAGTGGCTGAAAGTTCCCATAACTTGGGGAAGGAAACAAACATTCAGGACCAACTAGTCCAGAAAATTCCAAATAAAATGAGCCCAAAGAAATCCACAGCAAGTCATATTATAATTAAAATGCCAAAAAGTTAAAGATAATGAGAAAATCTCAAAAGCAACAAGAAAAAAAAAAACAACTTGCAATATATAAGGAAACCCCCATAAGAATATCAGCAGATTTTTTAGCAAAAGCTTGCAGATCAGAAGGGAATGGCATGATTTATTCGAAGTGCTAAAAGGAAAAATCTTCCAACCAATAATAGTCTGTCCAGCAAGGTTATAATTCAGAATTGAAGGAGATATAGAGTTTTCTAGACAAGCAAAAGCTAAAGAAGTTCATCCATACTAAAGCAGTTTTATAAGAAATGATAAAGGGATTTTGTCAAGCTGAAAAGAAAAGGCATAATTAGTAATAAGAAAACATATGAAAATAAAAATCTCACTACTAAAGGTAAATATATTGTAAAGGTAATGGATTAATCATTTACAAAGCAAGTATGAAGGTTAAAAGACAAAAGTAATAAAATATCTATACGATAATTAGTTAAGGAATAAAGAAAATAAAAAGATGCAAAATGTGATATGAAAAATAAAACATCATGGAGAGGAGTAAAAAAATGAAGAGTTTTAGAATGAGTTCAAATGTTAAGTTGCTATCATTTAAAAAAATATATATGTATAAAACATCAAATTACAAGGGAACAGAAAAAGAGAAGAAGAAAGGAACTACAAAAACAGCCAGGAAACAATAAAATGGCAATAAGTACATACCTATCAATAACTACTTTAAAATGTAAACAGCTTAAGTTTGCTATTCAAAAGGCATCGAATGGCTGAATAGATAAGAAAAACAAGGCATATCTATATGCTGCCTATAAGACACTAATTTCAGATATAAGAACACACACAGACTGAAAGTGAAGGGATGGAAAAAGATATTTCACGCAAATAGAAAGAAAAGGAAACCCAGGGAGCTACACTCATATCAGACAACATAGACTTTAAAATAAAAACTGTAAAGAAAGGCATTAAATAATGATAAAGGGGTCAATCCAACAAGAGGACATAACATTTATAAATATTTATGCATCCAGTTTAGAAGCATCAAAATATATGAAGCAACTATTAATAGACTTAAAGGGAGAAATTTACAGCAATATAGTAATAATAGGAGACTTTAACACCCCACTCACATCGTTGGATAGGTATAGATAGAAATCAATAAGGAACATCAGCCTTACATGACACGTAAGACCAGATGGACTTAACAGACATATACAGAACATTCCATTCAAAAGCAGCAGAATATACATTCTTCTCCAAGTGTGCATGAAACATTTTGCAGAATAGATTACTTTTAGGCCATATACCAAGTCTCAAAAGATTGAGAAGACTGAAATCAGATCAACCATCTTTTCTAACCACAATGATATAAAACTAAAAATCCATTTTAAGAAAAATCACAAATATGTGGAGATTAAACAACATCCTACTAACCAACTAATGGGTTGAGGGAAAAAAAAATCAAAGAATAAATTAAAAAACACCTTGAGACAACTGAAAATGAAAATACAACATACCAAAATCTAGGATGGAGCAAAAGCAGCCTTAAGAGAAAAGTTCATAGTGATACAAGCCTATCTCAAAAGAACAAGAAAAATCTCAAATAGGCAATTTAGCTTTTACATACAAAAGAACTAGAAAAAAAACACACAGCCTAGGAAAAATTAAGGAAATATTAAAGATTAGAGCAGAAATAAATGAAATAGAGACTAAAAAGACAGTAAAAAATGATCAATGAAACTAAGAGCTGTTTCTTTGAAAAAATGAACAAAATTACCAAACCTTCAGTTAGACTCACCAAGAAAAAAAGAGCACTCAAATAAATAAAATCAGAAATGAAAGAAGAGAAGTTACAATTGATACCACATAAATTTGAAGGATCACAAGACACTACTATGAAAAATTATACACCAATAAATTAAAAAACTTGGAAGAAATAATTAAGTTCCCAGAAACACATAAGCTTCCAAGACTGGATCATGATGAAATAAAAATCTGAATAGACTGATTACTAGTAAGGAGATTGAATCAGTAATGAAAAATCTCCCAACACACAACAGTCCAAGACCAGATCACTATATGGGTGAATTTGACCAAATATTCAGAGATTTAATACCTATCCTTCTCAAATTCCTCAAAAAAAATTGAAGAGAGAGTGCTTGTAAACTCATTTTTACGGGGCCAGCATTACCCTGATAATAAAACCAGACAAAGACACACAAAAAAGAGAGAAAATTACAGATCAGTACCCCTAAATGGACATGTAAAAATCCTCAACAAAATATTAGCAAATACAACAATACATTAAAACACTCATATACTATGATCAAGTGCATTTATTCCAGGGAGAGGAGAATGATTCAACATCCACAAATCAGTCAATGTAATACACCACATTAACAAAAGGAAGGATAAAAATCATATGATCATCTCAACAGATGCAAAAAAAAAAAAAAGCAAAATTCAAACGTTTGTAATCAAAACTCTCAACAAAGGGAGTATGAACGAAATATATCTCAACCATATATGACAACCCAACAGTTAACATCATACTCAATGGTGAAAAGTTGAAAGGTTTTCATCTAAGATCAGAAAAAAAACAAGGATACCCACTCTCACCACTTTTATTCAACATATTATTGGAAGTCCTGGCACAGTTAATTACACTAGAAAAAGAAATAAAACCCATCCAAATTGGTAAGAAAGAAGTAAAACTATCACTATTTATAGATGACATGATACTATATGCAGAAAATCATAAAGATTCCACCAAAAAACTATTAGAACTAATAAATTAACTTTCAGGATACAAAATCAATATACAGAAATCTGTGTCATTGCTATACACTAACAATGAAAAGCATCAGAAAGAGAAATTAAGAAAATAATGCCATTTACATCAAAAGAATAAAATTATACCTAGGAATAAATTTAACCAATAAGCAGAAAGACCTGTACACTGAAAATTATAAGACACTGATGAGAGAAACTGAAGAAAATACAAAATAAATGGAAATATATTCCATGCTCATGGATTAGAAGAATCAAATTGTTAAAATGTCCATACACTACCTAAGCAACAAACAGATTCGATGCAACACCTACCAAAATTCCAATGGCATACTTTGCAGAACAAGAACAAATAGTTTGAAGATTTGTATGGAGCCACAAAAGATCCTGAAAAGCCAAAGCAATCTTAAGAATGAAGAACAAAGCTGGAGGTGTCATGCTCCAATTTCAAACTATACTACACAGCTATAATAATCAAAACACTAAAATATTGGTATAAAATCAAACACACAGATCAACGGAAAAGAAGTGAGAGCCCAGAAATAAACCCACACATATTTGGACAATTAATTTACAACAAAGGAGCAAAGAATATAAAAATGTCTCGTCAATGAATGATGTTGGGAAAATGGACAGTTACATGCAAAAGAAAGAAACTAGACTACATCTTACATAATACACAAAAATTAACTCAAATAGATTAAAGATTTGAATGTAGGACCTGAAACCATAAAATTCTAAAAAGAAAACAGGCAGTCAGCTCTTCAGCATTAGTCTTAGCAAGGTCTTTGTGGCTCTAACTCAAAAGGCAAGGGAACAAAAGCAAAAATGAACAATAGGGACTATTTTAAACTAAAAAGCTTCTGCAAGGCAATGGAAACAACCACCAAAATGAAAGGCAATCTACTGAATGGGAGAAGATATTTGCAAACCATATATATCCAAGACATAAAGAATTCATACAACTCAACAACAAAAAAATCCAAACAACATGATTAAAAAATGGACAGAGAATCTAAATATACATTTCTCCAAAGAAGACACACATATGGCCAACAGGCACATGAAAGGATTCTCAACATTACTAACAATTAGGGAAATGCAAATCAAAACCACAAGATACCACCTAATACTTGTTAGAATGGCTATCATACAAAAGACAAACAATAACAAGAGTTGGTGTACAGTGTACACTGTTGGTGGGATTGTAAACTGGCGCAGCCACTATGGAAAATGGTAGAGCAATTCCTCAAAAAGATTAAGAAACCCTACGACCCAGCTATTCCACTTCTGAGTATTTAACCAAAGACTATGAAAACACTAATTTGAAAATATTTATGCACCCCATGTTCATTGCAGCATTATTTACAGTGACCAAGCTATGGTCTAAGTGTCCTCTGATATGAATGAAGAAAATATGGTATATTTATATAATGGAATATTAGTCAGCCATAAAAAATAGGAAATCTTTCACTTGTGACATTATGGTTGGACCTTAAGGGTATTATGCTAAGCAAAGTATGTCAGACAGAGAGATAGACAAATACCATACGATTTCACTCATATGTGGTATTTAAAAAACAGAATATATGAATGAAAATGAAAACTAAAAAACTCATAGTTACAGACTAGTGACTACCAGAGGGAAGGGGTTTCAGGGGTGGGAAAAATGGGTGAAGGGATCAACTATATGATGATGGATAGTAACTGAGACTTGTGATGGTAATCATTTTGTAGTGCATGTGTACAGATGTTGAATTATAAAGTTACACACATGGAATGTATTTTTTTTTCAAAAAAGGAAACATGAAAGACTCCAAATAAACAGCAATGTAACTCTATGCATTAAGGAACTAAAACAAGAACAAGACAAGTCCAACGTTGGCAGAAGACAGGAAATAAGATTTCCAGATTAGAGCAAAAATAAATGAAATAGAGAACTAAAAAACAATAGAAAAGATTTATCAAATTAAGAGCTGGTTCTTTGAAAAGATAAAATTGACAAATCCTTAGCTAGACTAACCAAGGAAAAAAGAGAGAAGATCCAAGTCAACAAAATTATAAATGAAAAAGGAGACATTAAAACTGATACCACGGAAGAACAAAGGATCATAAGAGACATCTATGAACAAACTGGACAATCTACAAGAAATAGAAAAATTATTTAAAACATACAACTTACCTAGATGGAATCAGGAAGAAATAGAATATGTGAGTAGATCAATTACTAGAAAAAAGATTAAATCAGTAACCAAAAATCTCCCAATGAAGAAAAGCCCAGGACTAGATGTCTTCACTGGTAAATTTTACCAAACATTTAAAGAAGAATTAACACTAATCTTGACACTCCCCCAAAAAAATCCGAGAGGAAGAAACACTCCAAAATTCATTTTATGAGGTGGCATTATCTTTACACGGAAGCTAGAAAAAGTCACTATTAGAAAACTACAGCCCAATATCCCTGATAAAAATAGATGCAAAAATTTTCAATAAAATACTAGCAAATCAAATTCAGCAGCACATTAAAAGAATCATTTGCCATGATCAAGTGGGATTTATTCCTGGGATACAATAATGGCTCAACATACACAGATCAATCAATGTGATACATCCCATTAATAGAATGAAACATAATTATATGATTATATGACAAAATTCAACATTCACTCATGATAAAAACTCTTCACAAATTAGGAATAGGAAAAACATCTATCAACATAACAAGAATCAGATAGGACAAGACCATAGCTAATATTATTCTAAATGGTAAAGAACTGAAAGTTTGTCCTCTAAGATCAGGAACAAGACAAATGTGTCCACTCTCACCACTCCTTATTCAACATAGTACTGAAAGTCCTAGCTAGAGCAATCAGACCAAAAAAATGTACCAGAATGGGAAAGGAAAAAGTAAAATTGTCTCTATTTGCAGATGACATGATTTTATTCATAGAAAATCCCAAAAAGTCAACCAAATAATTATTATATCTAATCAATAAATTCAGCAAATTTGCAGGATACAAAATTAACATACAAAAATCAATAGTATTTCTATACACTAACAATGAAGTTTCTGAAAAATAAGTAAAGAAACCAGTTTCATTTATAATAGCATCAAAAACAATAAAACACTTAGGAATAAATTTAACTGAGGAGGTGAAAGATCTCTAGTCTGAAAACTGTAAGACATTGATAAAAAGAAATCAAAGAAGTTACAAATAAATGGAAAGGTATCCTGTGTTCATGGATTGGAAGACTTAATATTGTTAAAATGCCAATATTACCAAGAGCTATCTACTGATTCAATGCAATTCTGATCAAGATTCTAATAGCAATTTTACAGAAGTAGAAAAACCACTCCTTAAATTTATATGAACCATGAAAGACCCTGAATAGCCAAAGAAATTCTGAGAAAGAAAAAAGCAGAAGACATCATTCTCCCTTATCTCAAGCTATACTATAAAGCTATAATATTCAAAACAGATGGCACTGGCATGAAAACAGACACATAGACCAAGGGAACAGGATTGAGAAGCCCAAAATAAACCCAAGCATATATGGTCAACTAATATTTGACAACAGAGCCAAAGCACTCAATGGAGAAAAGACAGTCCCTTCAATAAATGGTGCTGGAGTAGCTGGATATTCACATGTAAAAGAATGAAACTGAACCCCGATCTTATACCACTCACAAAAATTTGCTCAAAGTGGATTAAACATTTAAATGTAAGTCTGAAACCATGAAACTCCTAGAAAACATAGGGATAAAGCTCCTTGACATGGGTCTTGGAATGATATTTTTCAATATGACACCTGAAGTACAAGCAACAAAATAAAAAGCAAACAAGTGGGACTACATCAAAGTAAAAAGCTCTTGTACAGAAAAAGACATCATCGATAAAGTACAAAGACAACCTATAGAATGAAAAAATATTTGCAAACCACATATCTGATAAGGGGTCAATATGTGAAATATATAAAGAACTCACACAACTCAATAGTAAAACAAAACAAAAAAAAGCACACACACACACACACACACAAAAAAACCATACACACACACACACACACACACACACACACACACACACAACAAAAAGGGGGGCAAAAGACCTGAATTGACCTTATTCTAAAAAATATATACAAAAAGCCAACAAGTAAATAAGAAAAAATGCTCGGCATCACTAGTCATTAGAAAAATGCAGATTAAAACCATATTAGGATATTACCTTATGCCTGCTGGAATGGCCATCACTAAAAAGATGAGACATAACAAATGTTAGCATGGATATGGGAGTCTTTTTGTGCACTGTTGGCAGGATTGTAAATTGGTATAGCCACTATAGAAAACAGTATGAAGGACCCTCAAAAAATTAAAAGGAGAACTACAGTGTGATCCAACAATTCCATTTCTGGAAATACACCCAAAGAAAACAAAAACACTAACTCGAAAAGATATCTGCACCTCCATGATCACAGCAGAATTATTTATAATAGCTAAGATTTATAATAGCTAAACAACCTAAGTGCCACTGATGGATGAATGGATAAAGAAGTTGTGGTATAAACATACACACACAGACACAGACACAGACACACACACACACACAAAGAGAATGGAATATAATTCAGCCGTACAAAATGAGGAAATCCTATCATTTGTGAAAGTATTATGCTAAATAAAATAAGTCAAATGGAGAAATACAAGTACTGTATGATATCACTTACATGTGTAATCTAAAAATAAATGAATGAACAAATGAATAAAAAAATCAAACTCATAGAAAAAGAGATCAAACATGTGGTTTCCAGAGGCTGAGGATGGCGGGGGCGTGGGGAGGGAATTAGAGCAAGGTAGTCAAAGGTACAAATTTCCAGTTATAAGATAAATAAGTACTAGGGATGTAATGTACAACATGATGAATATAGCTAACACTGCTATAAGATATATAGGAAA
The DNA here is from genome assembly GCA_002007465.1 of Ailurus styani. Lineage (NCBI taxonomy): Eukaryota > Metazoa > Chordata > Mammalia > Carnivora > Ailuridae > Ailurus > Ailurus styani. Next base: position 529,694 of record LNAC01000162.1, on the reverse strand, counting down.
GTTGTTAAAAGAGTAAATCCTGGGGTACCTGGGTGGCTCAGTAGGTCAAGCATCTGCCTTTGGCTCAGGTCATGATCCTGGGGTCCTGGAATCAAGGCCTGCATCGGGGTCCTTGCTCAGGGGGGAGCCTGCTTCTCCCTCTCCCCCCACCTTGCTTGTGCTCTTTCTCCCTATCTCTCTCTCTCTCTCTCTCAAATAAATAAAATCTTAAAAAAGCCTTAAAATTACACAGCAATGCATGTCAATTATGTCTTAATAAAACTGGGGAGGGGAGTTACAATATGTTACATTATGACCTATCTGTTCCACAATGATGTATTTATCCAAAAATTGAAAACATATGTCAATATAAAGATTTGTACGCTAATATTCAGAACAGCTTTATGTAGCTCAGCTCCAAAAAAAAAAAAACACACTCAAATCTCCACCATCAAATGAAAACAAATTGTGGAATAGCCATACAATGAAATATTTCTCAGCAATAAAAAGTAATAAACTATTGATACACATAACATGGGTGAATATTGAGTGATACAAGTAAGATAATAAGTGAGTTTATACTCTATAACAATCTTTAAATAAAATTTCACTAAATGTTACCTAATGTACAATGACATAAAGTAAATCACCAATTGTCTAGGAAGACAGGAGAGGAAAGAAGGATCAATTACAAAAGGGCAAAAGAAAACTCTTGGAGATGATAGATATGTCCACTATTTTGATATGATAATGGCTTCACAAGTGTGACATTTATTGAAACTCATCAAATTGTATATTTTAAATAATGTGCAGTTTACTTTATATCAATATGTTTTAGTAAAGCTGCAAAAGTATAAAAGTATTCATTTCTACACACTTGCATAAATTCATATTCATTTTTCTATAGTTTTTGCCAATCTTCTAGGTACAAAATGGTACCTCACTTTTAAAATTTTTTTAACAAAGTGGCGCCTGGGTGGCTCCATGGGTTAAAGCCTCTGCCTTCGGCTCAGGTCATGATCTCAGGATTCTGGGATCGAGCCCCACATTGGGCTCTCTGCTCAGCAGGGAGCCTGCTTCCTCCTCTTTCTCTGCTTGCTTCTCTGCCTACTTGTGATCTCTCTCTGTGTGTCAAATAAACAAAATCTTTTAAAAAAAAATAAAACTTTTTTAACAAAAATTGCAGGTAAGTATTTCTCATACATTTTATTGCCACCATTTTTAAAATTTATCATCTCTCATATAGATTGTTCTATGGTCACTGACGAGCATTTAAAAAATATCTCTTTGAAGAATTTTAAAATCCTAGTAAGTGAAGATTAATTTTTTCTTTTTTAATGAACTTATTACAGTCTCATGTTCTACAAGTTTAGCTAATTTTCTCAGACTCCATAACTGTGTTGTGTGATGTGTATATGTGTGTGTGTGTGTGTGTGTGTGTGTGCACCATTTTCTCAAGAGGCCACATTTAACATGATTACACAGTGGATTCTCAGACTTTTAGAAGACTCATGAAGAGAAAAATAATTTTGTTTTACACAACAGTCAAGAATGTCCAAGGGGATTTGGTATAAGAAGTTCACATATTAAATTTAATTTCAATAAGTAACTGCCTGTAAGGGTTATAACCAAGTTTGTGTTTAATAATTACCATGATTTTAAAGAAAAAATTCTCTCCCTGGCAATTTTTTTGCCAGACCTATTCAAAAAATTATTTTTTTCAACAATTGTTAATTGGGGCAATAGACTCTTAATATAGTACTATGTTTTCTGGGTAACAATGCAAATAGAGAAATATGCAATATGTAAGAGAAGCCTAAGGAATAAGAACATATAGATGATGAACAGTTAAAAGCTACTGCATACTTTTCTTTTAAAAGAATAGTGTAAAGTTTAACACTCGGTTCTAAGCAAAATGTCAGAAAAGACAAACAAAAGTGAAGGAAAAAAAGTACTGAGAAATTAGCGTAGTAGAAAATTTGCTTAGACATTTTCACCATTACTGTTATGAGTTGGAGAGAGTCTCTCAGGTGTGAATCACATTCTCCTTACACAGAGGCCACCAATTAACATGTCTTTCTGATAGTGTACTCTCTGTCTGCATGCATTTTTTTTAAAGATTTTATTATTTTTTTGACAGAGAGAGACACACAGCGAGAGATGGGACACAAGCAGGGGGAGTGGGAGAGGGAGAAGCAGACTCCCCACTGAGCAGGGAGCCCGATGCAGGGCTCATCCCAGGACCCTGGGATCATGCTCTGAGCTGAAGGCAGATGCTTAACGACTGAGCCACCCAGACGCCCCAGTCCACATGCATTTTATTAAAGAAACTACTATGAAGAATATTTAATGACCCTTAAATGACATTTCATTGTCATAAAAATACACTTCAGTAACTTTTTGAGATGACTAGTTTTTCTAGCAAGTTACATAAATTATAATAATTATTATTAATGAGAAAAATGGCTACCTTTTATCGAATATCTACTATATACTAGACATTATGCTAGGCACTCAAGATTCCCTAATTTGTCCCAGTAGATAGTATTGTCTACATTTTATAGATAAGGAAAAGTGAGGGTTTCCCTGCTCCAAACATTGTATTTCTGTTACTGGTGTGAAAGTCTGTGTTCTATGAATGGAGGTCTCTGTCCTTGGATTCCTCATGAGAAGATCTATGAGGGGAACAGTGCTCAAATGAAGACAACCAGAAGGAAAGAAAAAAGCACCAAGCAGTTTATTAAAACAGAAGTAACACTCTCAAGGTGGGAGAGTGAACAGGTTCTGCAAGATGGAATCAGCTCCTACATTGTTTTAGGACTGGATATTATTGGGTCTCTCCAGGCTGGGAGGAGCTGTGGCAAACAATGGGGTGGTCTCTAATGGAGACTGCTTCTAATCTTTTGGGAACTCCTCCCACAGGTTGAGAGAGGCAGTATTTGACCCTACAGGGTTTGGACCAGAACCATCAGGGCAGCATAGGAGCGAAGTGGGGGACAGAGCCTGTACCCACAATCCAAATGCATTATAGTGAAGCTAAGGTTTACCCTGGGTCAGAGATGGAAGAGGAGAGGCTTGCTCTGCACCTGTGGCTCTTGATCTGTCAGCCCCAAAGTCTTGGAAGCCACAAGATCAGGATGATTGCCCCTGGGGTTTTAAAGTGGAGCTTATTTATCACGGTCCTTGTCTCCAGCTCCTGTCTCTGTCATTCCTCTATAATGGCTTGGGACTCTGCCTCGGGTGTTCCTTCCACTGCTCACACCTAGTTTCTACCTAACATTTCCATTCTTTGGGGTTTAGAGCACCACTTGCAGTGCCATATTTCTGTTAAGAAGCTGGTCTAGATGTCTCTTAATCTCAATGCATTATTGCTTCCTTTTTCCTCGTTCCAGGGAGGGAGGTGACAGAAGATTGCCTTTGTAAATAAGAAAATAACCGCCATTAGGCCATTAAAACAAGCACACTTCATTATAAGGAGCACTTGACAGTCTCTTACCAATAGAAATGTTAATATCCTTTTGACTTTTAAACTATACTTATACCATTATATGTCTTGTAAAGTCTCCAGAATGAACTTGTCCTAAGTTGGTTATCAGTTAATACTTATTAAAAGAACCATGGTCTGCTCTCTGGCAGAATATGTGAGGATGGATATTTTCATTGATTCATTGATAGAAATTAATGCAAGCAACCGGGTAGCAAGGACATCAAGACAACAAAACCATGTAAGGGTAGAAGAGCATAAAGAGTAAAACTGACTTTGTTGGTTTGTGTGTTAGTATAAAAGTCCCTCTAACTCACAACAGAGAAGCAGAGGCCTACCAGTCATCATTCTAAATTCCTTATTCCTAATTTCACTCAATCCTGACAATAAACACTTATTATTACTCCCTGAGATACTCTCTGGTTATGTGGTTTCTTATAAATGGTATTTACCAATTTCAAACAAGCTCACAACCCTTCTGTTTATATACTTCTGACTCCAATACAAATATAAGTCAGAGCAAAATATATCAACAGTTCATCATCAAGAGATGGTGTGGGCTGTCATTTCTATACAGCTGTTTCAGATTTATTACAACGACTTTTCAGAACTGTATCCTTTAGCAAGATTTTTATAGCAAGTAGCAAGAAAAAAAAAACAACACCTTAAAACAAATTCAAAGATAGCCAAGCAATTTTCATCCTAATTTCTTTCTCCAATTTACTGAATGCTTCAATAAGAACTGGGTTCCTTCCTTTCTTCCTTCTTTCCTTCTTTTCTTTCTTTCCTTTCTCTCTCTCTCTCTCTCTTTTTTTTTTTAATGCCCATCAGACTGGTTCCAAAATAAAACACCCTTTCGTCTTCAGAGGGATTTTTCTACAAGACAGTCAGTTCTGGCTGCCACACTGATCAGAGTGTGGTTAGCAAATGGTGTGACAATATTTCAGTTTGACCTGACACATTACCAACTTCATACGTACAAAGATTAGAATAAAAAGAAATTAGCCTCATTGCAAGAAGAGAAATTAAGAAAAAATGTAAATAAAAAACCCCCACAATGATATATATTTTTTTACTTATAGAAAAAGAAAATTTCAAGAGGAGTGGCAGAATTGTTTTTTGACAGCTAATCATTCACAGGGATTTAAAATCATGCCTCTGGCATAATTCCAAAACCAAGGGCAGCCTCAGACCAGTTTTTTTTCCCTACAGAATATTTTCCAAAGTGAGATGCCTCCAAAATCTGTAATAACTGGTTCACTTTGTTTGCTATTGTGTTTGCTTTCTGCATGCTAGAGCTCTCCAGCCTCATTCCTCTCCAAAATGAAGGATCAACCTTTTAAAGACAGGCCACTATATTCTACAGCTATTTGAGCCTATTGATTCCAGCTGCTTGGGACTTTAAAAATCTGACTACTAAGAGGAAAGCCATAAGAAGACTCCCAACAAATCTCACTTCATGGCAGACTTCACAGAAAAGCTGTGGAGATGCTTCGTTGTACCTACCACATTGTTAAAGAGGCATGTGAAAGAAACTGTGGGAATGTGAAAGAAATACTGGGTGAGAAACAGGCAAAGGGAAAACCTAAAGCCGCCTATCACTTGCGCCACTCGCCGCCAAAGCTGTGGGTGCTGATAGCATTATTGTTTAATCTCTCTGAAGAATATGTGGGAGCAGAAAGCACAACATCCCCAAGTTGTTACTTTGTCACAACTTTACAGAATACATAAGCACTTCAGTAAATACACAGATTTTTTTGCAAACTGTAAATCATCTGTGAGCCACCACTGTTCGACTAATTACAGCAAGAAGCTGTGCTCATTAGCTGTTCTCATCTGGCTCACTGCACGACCTAAATAGTCCGTAAATGAGCCGGCAATTATTGCTGTATTACCACTACCAGCTCCGCTCACATCAAAATATCTCTACCAAATGTTACGCCTGTTGGTATTATCAGGTTAGAAATTTCATAAACATATTGAAGCAGTTAATTGGGAGATTATTAAAAAAAAAGTGAAAATAGAATCATCAGTGAAAGAGTTTTCATCAAACCCCAGATAGGCGGCTCCACCTATAGACAAGAATCTCAGAATGCAAGCATCTGGGAGGATACCATCGCCTCCTTCTAAACAACACTGAAAACTAGGAAAGCAATGGAAATTTACTTGCATTAAATGGAAGTAAAGTGAACCATGCATATTCTTATGCCACCTAAAAATGGTCTCTTGACTTGGTCAAAATATAACCAAAGCATATGTTCATGAGCTTACTGCCAAAAGAACTTTAGCCAAACAGAAAAGCAAACTGTAATGCCAGAAAAACTTCATTATTTTCAGCTCCATCATATGGCATATATAGAAGGACTAGGATTTTTTTTTTTTAGTTTGACTCAATTTATTTTTAAACAAAATGTTTACATCCGCGGTAATGGTGAAAAACAGCAATAAAATAGTGACTTTAATGAACAATTTTCTGACACCCGCAAACATTTTAGAAGAATCTAGTTACAATGCCAAATGATTAATCAATTGCATTCTTTTTTATTCATTAAAATATTCTTGTAATTCATCCTTATTATTGTAGATATCTGAAAGTAGTACACTTTAAAAACATATCATACTTCATATTTTATATTCATTCAAATTCACCTAATCTCAATTGACCCTATTTAAATGAGACCCTATTGTAATATAATCGTCATAAAAATTTCATTATAAAAAGGGGAGCCCTCAATACTGGGGATATTTTATTTTATCTTGTTCTTGATGGTTATTACCCCACATTCATCAATTATGATCATGAAAATAGAAAAGAAATAAAGAAAAAGCTAAAAGTTAATGGGTGTTCTGATTCTATTGGCTTTCTCCTACCTACGCCCAGAGGGGAGATAAATAAATACTTTATTTGAGGCTTGATTCTTGTACTAGTTGCATGTATATAAGATAGAAACTAATGGATCGAATATCATTACCTACTCAAAGTTGGTATTATAATGTGGCCTATCTGACAAAAAAAAACTGTATGGTAGACTTTGGACAGGATGCATGGCAGAATCAATCATTAATAATGTGCTCCAAAGAGATGTTTTCATGATGAAGGCAGTAACTATAACAATGACAGGAATTTTGAGAGGCAATTCTTCCTACTTACCAACTAAGTGACTTCAATGGGCAAGAAAATGTGCATAGTACTTATTCGACTCTTTCCAGCTGCTATGGTTTACAAAGAACTCTTCAAATCTGAACAATGAATATCTGTTTTTTCCATTATTTTCATGAAGTTTTGTAGATGACTATAACATTCTTGCCTATCTCCTCTGATAGTCTTGCCTTGCCACACAAAGTGATGTCTGCGGACCAACAGTATCAGTATCAACTGAGAGCTTGTTAGAAATGCAATACCTTGGGTACCAAACTCAACCTACTGAATGACAATTTTAATGAATTTGAGAAATACTGATTTCAGGAAAGGCCTATTATGAGTACTCTTCCCAGTAAGAAAGGGGAGTCAAAGCAGTGTCCAGCTGTGCAGAATCATAGATCTAGCAAAATAAACACATGGTTTTGACTGTCCTCATTATCAACATTAACAAAAAAGGTTCATCCAAGGACCACACCTTCAAGTTCAGAAAGGTATACTGGATCTTGTGAAAGGCTGGATCCTTTAGATATTTCTAAGGTGATGATCATACCAAGAGGTATTTTAGAGTGCCTGTTTTGTGTCCAGTGCTACACTCAGTACAATAGAGGACTCACGAAAAGCACATTCATCAAACACCCATCATCAAAGGCTTTAGTCTCTCATGGCTATGGTAATACTGCCACAATTGATACCATATGTAATACTACATTTCAGATGCCTAATATTCCTTATATCCTTTCAACTTTTCAATCACTTTTACATTTTTGGTATTACTTTAACATAACATATTCGAGTAGATGTTATTATCATTTTTGGAAAACATATTGGAAAACTGAAACTCAAAGTCATTTAGTGACTACCTTAAGTCATCAGTTGGCGAACAGCAAAGTAGGTACAGGTGAGGCCCTCTTCTGAAAGTATGCCTTGTATACCTAAGGATACTCATTCAGTTTGATCACTCAGCTGTTGGGGAGCATCCAAAAGCAATGTTGGCTTATATCCTGACACTAGTTTAATAATGGGATCTATTGTATTGAACACCTCTGTGCATGTCACTCAGTAGTGGAAATACATAAGAACAATTCCCTAAGGGAACAGATCAGAACCAGAGCACTTCCTCCATGCTCTCAAGAGCAGAACCCCTGGCATGGAGGACATAACTGGGTGTTTGCTCATTATCCTAAGGTTGTGATTAGCCTTGTTCTGGATTAAATGGGGAAGAAGAGACAGGGAAACTGAAGTAGCCATCACTGCAGGATATACAGCTCAAAGGACTGACCTGATGGAGACGTGTACAGCCAATTTATGGAGGGAAGACAGCCTAGCATGAAGGAAGGATCTTTGTATTTGGTAGGAATCATACCTGTGCTGACAGGATACTGGAAACCATTCCCCTTGAATAAAGTACTGTACATGTCTTCATAACTGTACTTACTTCACTTACAGAAGATAGGGAAGCAAGTTCTCAAAGAATTCAAAATCCACCAGACTAAGAAACAGCTCTAATATAAAGGACTGGAAGTTTGAATCATTTTCTATAAAATCCATTTCCTTACAAAAAATGGAGTGAAATGAAAAAAGAAAAAAAAAGGGACCTGTGCCAGCCAAAGTAAACTTTGTGTAAACATCAATTTCTTTTTTATTAGGATCAGAAATCTACTTTAATCTATTTGTGTCTTTAAAGGTGCCTCCTGCCCTTGGATTCCTGGCTCTAAGTAAAAGCTGCTTTGGGGCGGGGGGGAGGGGGGCGGGGGAGAAATTAACCTCTCCTTAGCTAATTTAAAAAGAACTTTTTTTCATCTCTGGCCAGAATAAGTTAGCATATGCAGAGCCCAGCTATGGGAGTGGGACAGCATCCAACATGCCCTCAGGAAACTGGAGAGTACCTGTGCAGGAGGCAGCTAGGAGCAAAAGGTTCAAGGAAAGCTTAAATTGGTGGTAGGGTGGAGTTTTCAATTCCTACCTCCTCCTTTATTCCTTTCCTAAAGGAAAAGACAATCTTTTGGAATTTGAAGAGGTTCATAAATTAGAAACTTTTTCTTCTGTTCTGAATTTTAAACCACTTTAGAGACATATAGGAGTAGGTCAGAAATAATCATCAGCATTATGACTAAAACCTCAGACTAAGACAGCTTGTGCCAAACATCATCGGCCTTCCACATGGGAGTCATGGCTATCTATCAAACTGAGAGCACCGAGGAACATAAGTCAAAGCAAACTTTCCACTTATAGAGGGCTATAGAAAAGGTGCAAGGAAAGGGCTGGGCTGGAACTACACATTCCAAAGTCAAATCGCCAAGCTGAACTCAGTGCACTGGCATCAGGAGGAAGTGAAGTAGGAGAAGTCAAGAGTGTTCCACTAATAGGCATCCCTCCTCATTAAAGGAAATGTGAGGAAAGATAAATAAAGGTTCCCACACCCAACTTTGCTCAGCTTTTCATTCTCTAAACCTGTTGGGGTAACTTCAAGTCAGTGATAAACTAGAAACCAAGCAGTCCTCCAGAGAATGAGATCCATAGTACACTATCAGAATAAAACCAACCCTTATTTTCAAGAGACTGTCCCCCAACAGTGACCATTGCTCCATTTGGGATTTTAGGTCAGCATAGTTTTGCCTCCAAAATGCTCTAAAATGGATCAAAACCATGCAAAGTTTAAAACTTCTAAAACCACTCCATTATTCATAGCTTAGCTTTCACTCACTATTCTATTTCTAATTTCAGATTTTTTTCCAGCCACATTAACTAACATAGCTATCATAGGTTCTGCAATGAGATCAAAGATACTTTAATAATAAAATGACAGCAATAAGAGTCCTCAAATTTGAATATAAACTCTCTCCCATTATTAATTTCTCAGGAAATTAAGAAATTGAACACTCTTATATACCCCACTTTTAAAGTATTCACAAATTAAGTCCAATAAAATGGAAGCATAAATAAAAATTATCTTGCCATTGAAAGTTAAATTACAAGTATCTCAAGTAAATTAAGGTCAGGCTTCTTATTCTGCTTAGTTTCAGCTAGAGAAATTCTCCATTAGAAGCCTTGGTGGAATTGGGATTCTTTCAACAAGCTATGTAGTTTCTATCCTCTGATAGATGAGATATAGTTCCTTATAGTCTGTGGATCTGAATCTATCAGTTTCAAAATCTCTGATGATCCTCACTTTTCCAGATTCCAAAGGGTTCCCATGAAATTTCGAATAGGAAATAAGCCCTATCCCCTAAGCAGTTCTTCCAAGCAAAATAATGTTCACAGACTAAGGATGTGTTTCCAAAGGCCATGGCAAAGACTCAGTGGAATCTTGAGGGAAGGCAGCTAGATTTTTAAAAATCTTGGTTTCCATTTAGCTAGGATGCCAGTCAGTCCTATTTCATTGTCCCACAACTTTAGAAATTCATCATAATGGGAGAATTCTCCTACAAAGGGGTTACTATGGGCATTATGTATTTATCATATCCATGGCGGGGTTGAAGGTGACACTTACGCATGTTTTCACCCCTCAGAGAAGATTGCATGAGATAACCCTGCTTTTTTGTAAAGTTTAGGAACTTGTGATAATTGTAGCCTTAAACCTCAGGTCTAATCTGAAATGCCTTTCTTTCTGAATCAGCACATTCAGTTTCTCTATTCCCTTTTTCCTTTGGATTCTGTTTCTACTGTATCAGTGAAGAATTAAAGGCAAGCTCCACTTTGTAACATCAATAATGTCTTGTGTATAAACATTCTCATTCCATGCCACACTGGCTTCTACTACCTCTTGTTATGAAATTGCTTAAGTCAGTAGCCCTTAACCAGGAATGATTTTGCCGTGGGGCTATTTAACAATGTCCTGAGACATTTTTTATTTTCACAACTTGGTGGGGAAGAGGGAGGAGTTTACTAATGGCATCTAGGGTATAGAGGCCAAAGATGCTGCTAAACCACCTAGACTATTACAGGACTGCCCCCTATAACAAATAATTATTCAGCTCAAAATGTCAAAACTGACAAGATTGAGAAGCTTTACATTAGGTTATGAAATCTGTTTCAAGGAGTAGTTTTGCCCCTCATCCTCACACTAGTTTCAGTTGGAGAAATACCTCAGGAGATTGTTCAACTGCTGGTATCCTTAAGGTTTTAAAAACCTTGGACCCCTAATGTTCTAGGGTAGAACAGTCCCCATGTCACAGCATCCTCATGATGCTGCCTTTACTTAGCTTTTGAATGTTCCCAGCTTTGAATAGGGTTTTGTTTTGTTTTGTTTTTTCCTTTATCTGCAGGAGTTGGAAATGTGTCTTGGGTCTGACCTTACAATTCCCTTCAGGACACTCAGCTGAGTTTCCAATAGTTTAAAATACTTTGATTCTTTCCATCTCAAATCCCTGAAGACTAGAATTATTAACTGGAATCGAGAGCCAAATTTCTTTCCTTTTATTTTTTTTCTTTGCTTTGTAACCTAGATGTATTTTTCTATTCTAACATGTTACTCAAAATTTTGTACTGAGAGGTACACCCTAAAGAGAAAAATGTAATCAGTAAGTCCCAAGTTTGTCAAAATTATCCACTGGCCACACCATGTACCCTTACTTTGTATCTCTAGTAACAGTGCACATTTTTCTGGCTTTCTCCTCTCAATTCTGTCCAGGTTTTTGCAACATTTAGTATAGCTGGCCAATTCTTTTAGGGGTGGCAGTAACTCAATTTCTCTTACTACAGACCTCCATGAGTGAATTTCTTATAGCATCCTAGAGTTTGGCTCCCTTTGGTTGAGTCTATTCCTATATGTTCTCTAAAATCTTGCCAGTTACTAACCATTCCTAATTTAGTAATAACTTGTCACTACTAAAATATATATTCTCTTTAGATAATGCTCTCCTTAAAGGCAGTTAGACATAGATACCTTACCTACAGTCAAAACTGGCCTTCAATATCTAGTTTTCTTCTTCTTTAACTGAAAATCTCAATCTTTTTCTTACATAAATGCCACTCCTTCTAGCTTATTATACTTCCACAATTCCTGCTATGCCAGTAAGATAAAGCACACATTGGAAACCACTGTAGTTTCTCCTTTATGATCCCTAGAGATCATCTTCCATGCCAAGCTTTTTTCATTGACTTCAGATTCACAGTAATTTCAAAGAGCCCAAGAAGACAGCTTTTTACTGTTTCTAAAAAGACTCCAATAATTCTTGCAGTTTATTTTTTTATTAAGCTCTACCATATGTTTATGGGTCAATCCCCAGTTTTGGTCTCTGAATTCTGACACCATGGTCAGACCTTATATCTTTAACAATTCAAAACCCACCTGAGACCTTGTAGTAGGAGGCAGGTCCGAAAAACTCTGGACAAGCCGCATAAATGTAAAGTTTTCCAGTCTTCTCCCTTTGCTCCAAACGCATCATTTAAAACAATGGGATTCAGGACAGCCTCTCCATGCTGCCTATGAGGCCTGGTACATAGAAGTCAAGGCCAGAAGCCCAGACACTAGTGTACTCTAGAACAAGGAACTTAGTTGCAGTTGAAAATCCTAGTCCCCACATTTTGCAGAAAAACAGTGAAACACCTAAGGATTGCTCTGTCTCCAAATGTCTACAAGGTATGTTTACAAACTCTCCTCTTACTATAATCACATGTTTGCCTCAGTTGTACTTGCTTACCACAACTTCTACTGGCCAATCAGCCAAACTAAAAACCCCATTGTTAAAGTATCACACAATCCTAAAGCCTCCTGATCAAGGTCCTGTCACAAATTTTAATCTCAGGGCACTATTTTTGTCCTGAAATGCCATTCTTTGCCAGTCTCTTAATGTTTTCAGCCAATGCATCAAGTCTTAGTATTTCACTGAAATGATATTACCTCCTAAATTCAGGCTTTCCTTTACAACTTGGAGATTAAGAGAAGAATGGATGCCCTAAGAAAAGGGAAGGGGAAAGGGACTGAGCTCACATGCTCAGTTCAACTACCAGACACACCAAATAGAATTCATTCTTTTCTCATTGGTAAGAAGGGACAGAAAGAGGCTAGTATTATTATGCTAGCCTTTCCACGTGAAGAAAACATCGTAACTACAGAATAAAGTTTTCCATAAACAGTAAAATATTGTTAAGACTGCATTAGCATAATAACATATTAAAGATATGGGGCATGGTCAATTATAACAAAAAAGAAAAAGGTGTGTTTATTCTGTAACGTCTCCATTATTGAGAATCTTCACAAGCCTAAACTTATTTCTATGAGGATGGGAGGATATACTTAAAGGATCTAGGGACACCTTTCCTGGAACCATACGGGAAAGGTAAAGACATGTCATCAACAACTACTAGAATCTGGATCCTTATAAACTGGGCACTTTTGTGACTTTTGCCTCCCCCTGTAGCTAATCACTCATGAGTCTCTATGTTAAACTCCTTCTCTTACCATGAACTCCAGAACCACACTACAACTGTCTGCAACAGTGATTGGGTCCTTTCATCCATTTAGTAGATCAAAACCAGAACAAATTAGAGTAGACGAGAATATAAAATACCATACTATATTGCATATAGTAAAGATAAATACTGTTCTGTTAGATTTCAGTTTCAGTTTGATATTTGTATCTGCATGCACTGTGTTACAATGTGAAATGTTTTTTCCTGCTGTGGAACTGTGGTCAAAAATTTCTGGAAAACACTAGCTTAGGGGAATCTTCCTCTGAATGACCTTCTGGTCCATCAAATCAATGAAAAACACATTTCTTTATTCTCACAAAATCTCCGCCTACTCCTATAACATAATAATATAACCATTTACCCACTTCTAGGGAAATAGTGAAGTCATCCTCAATTTAGCACAGCATAAATGCATCCTCCTCAGCAAAGCCTTTTTGACTATTAGATATTCCTTTCTAGGGGCTCCTGTATATACATACTTTTTTCTTAAATACATATAAAATTATTAAGTATCAAATGTAAGTTAAATATCTACTAACTTACTTATGTGCACATCTCCCCTGTGATATTATAAGCTCCTGGAACAGCAGTATTTCTCTTCCACATACATTTACCCAATACTCAGAATTATACTGTCTAAATAATACATTCTAAATAAATATATATTATTTATTCTATATATTCTATAAATATATATTTATATATTTATTCTAAATAAATATATATTGAATGAGTGAATGAAGATCTGAATGACAGCACACAAACCCACAGTAGGCTATTACAGAAAGCGTTCTCCGAAAACAAATTTTTTCCTAGAAAATCCCCATTTATTTAAAAAATTGAAAACCAGAACACTCAGATAAATTGATTATCCAAATTAAATGAGTTATTATTAATGGTTTCAAGACTTACCAACCTTAAAACAATTTTTATGCTTGACTCTACAATTATATTGAATACAAGTTCTTCTTTCTCTAATGGTTAACTAATTAATTCAACTAACTTGTATTGACATTGTTGATCACTTGCTACATGTAAGATACTATGCTACTGTTACAACATAAGCAAAGAGTGCTGAACAATATTCTTCTCTGAAGGACCTATTGCCTTATAGTTTAGTGAAAGGGCTCTTGTTTTATTTTTTTAAGACCCCAGTTAAAACTTTTTCACTTTTGTAGATTGTAGTAATGGGTCTCTGGTGTACATTTTTGCCTCAAGGAGTAAATAAAATCAGCAACAAACCCTAACTTCCCCCAAAAGGGGGAAATTTTATGGATAAATTTATTTTATCCATACAGTGCTGATTTGAATCTTTACACCATTCATCAGATTCTTGAGGAATCAATGCTTAGAAAGCTGAGCACTGAAATTCACTTACTTGTTTATAACAGCAGAATACTCAATATCTACAGTTTCACAAAACATGCCTCTATAACTTTCAGCCACTTTCTTAATCTGTTTCCAAAGCCTGCAATATCATGAATGCTGCCAAGCTGACCTTGTGGGAAACCCAATCTTCCAATTCCATCCTTTCTTTCTCCAATTCATTCCATTATCTATGATTAACATCTATTAATAAAATTGCTATGCTCATTTCATTTTTTCTTTCAAAAACTCACCTGAAAGAGTCTGATGAAGTCTATAGAACAAGTGATGAGACTCGGAGAAATAATAATTCACCTAAGAAGTAAGGAGAGTGAATCCCTGCTGTCTCAATGTTTGGGGAAATGTCGGTCTTAGTTGATCTGCATAGCACTTTATTGAATGTTCTGATGCGAGAGTATTTAATAAATAAGACACACACCTCCAAAAGCTGTTAATTAACTCTTCGGGGCCTTTTGGGTATGAGTCAGCAAGTCAACACGGTTCCTACACAGTATGATACTCTTGGGAAGTAGGAAGAATCACAAAGCTTCCAACAGTAACTAACAAATTTAGAGTCATTTAGAATTCTAACAACTGAACTGAAATACTACCCTAGCATGTTGTATCAATTTATCTTTCCTTTCAAATTTAAATACTTTAAATTTGATTGATTCTACCATAGTCATACTTTAAAAAACCCTTTTATCCACATCTCCAGAGATGAGAATCCAGTCTTAGAGAAAGCTAACATAAGTCATGAGCTTTGCACAAGGATACATTTTTCTGATAACACCACAACCATGTAATTAGGTCTAATGTGCTACTTCCACACATACACATACATACACTGGGGGAGGCTATAACCAAGGATTTTCCCCCTCCTTTTTCCTGATTGAAGAAAGGAGGTTTGTTTAAATAAGGATAAATTCTTAAGAGACATATAACATAATGGTTATTGGGACCTTTGAAGTCATCCTGTCAGTGTGCATATTCTACTTATGCAGCATGATAATACGGTGGAATGTGTTTTGTAGATAACATTACCACGTAGCCTTCTCCTCAGCCTACAAAGTCAGAGGCTTTCATTGTCCATTATGGCAGGAATAAAAAGTAAAAGGTAAGATTTTGAGTTCCTAATTTTTATAAAACTCATAGCAGAGACAATCCTTTATATTTCTAATGATCAGAACTTTTAAAGAACTTTGAGAATTTGTTTATTGAGAAATGAAAGTCTAAGCCCTTAAAGGAAAAAAACATAAAAATTTTGCCAGAAACAATGCTTGGAAAGCCCCAGACCCTCCTATAAGACAGAGAAAATGAGAGAAGCCAGGCTGGTCAGGAAATAGAGAAATGTGTTGAGTGTTTTCTATAAGGATGTGAGAGGGTTTAGGAGATTAGAGGGGTGATGAGGGTCCACACAAGAGGTACCAGGCAGAGAGGAGCAGATTCAGTACTAGAAGACTTAGCCTCTGACTAAAGAGAGCCCTTCAGGGCACCTGGGTGGCTCAGTGGGTTAAAGCCTCTGCCTTCGGCTCAGGTCATGATCTCAGGGTCCTGGGATCAAGCCCTACATTGGGCTCTCTGCTCAGCAGGGAGCCTGCTTCCTCCTCTCCCTCTGCTTGCCTCTCTGCCTACTTGTGATCTCTGTCAAATAAATAAATAAAATCTTAAAAAAATAAAAGAGAGAGAGAGAGAGAGAGAGAGAGACCTCCATTGCCCCTGAAGATTGCTGAATTCAAACAAGCCAATACTTACACACACTATTTACTGGGCTTCCCACAGTATAGTGGCATTAAAACAGTTAGACTTTTCACAGGGCAGTTTAAGGCTCCCAAAGACCAAGGTAGAAGCTGCCAATCCCCTAAAGGTCTAGGCCTGGAGCTAGCATAGCATCACTACTGACATAGTCTATTGCTCAAGCAGTCACAGCCCAACTCAAATTCAAGGGAAAGAAAAATAGATACTACCTCTTGATAAGAGGAGTATCAAAAACTTTAGCCTTTACTCCACTATGCCTCCCTAAGGAGGTGATAAGTAAGATGAGAGATGAATATTAAGAAGAGAGACTAAGATTTTTGAAGGCATATGTTCCTAAAAAATAGAAGAGCATGTGTAAAACCTTTTGGAGTGGTTTTTTCTAAGTTATGGGAAGAAGTCCAGTATGGCTGGAGCATAGAAATGAGAGGGAGAGAGTTATTAAGCAAAATAGATAAAATAGGAAGATTAATTTAATTTTTGTTTTTTAAATGTATTACTTGTACATAGTTTAAATACCCAAATTGTAATTTTCCCCAACACTCCGAACTCCTGATTCCTTTAACTCTTTTAACTGTTTATCTTCATTTCAAAATAATGTTTATATCAAAAATTCTTGAAATATCTATTCTGAAAATGAAGGCTTAATTGTCTTAAACCATACACCTACAAATATCCCTCATCCTCCCCAAACAATTATATGATTTAATTAAATCAGTGTTTCATGCTTTCACAAGTATATAAAACTATTTAGAAGTGAGATACATGGTAAACTACTTTTATGTCTGCTTTGCTTACAGCTTTTTGTTTTCACTTGAGTTATAAATTACGTTATTGTTTCGTTTGTGTACTTCTCCAAGTATTGATTCTAATTTAAGTCCAAATTTTAGGCCTGAATTTTTTCATTAAAATAGGATACACCAGGCAATATATCTTTCTTCCTTTTGTTTATTTATTTTGCTTTCTTGGAGATAACCTTATTGAAGTTCTCTGTCCTCCACTCCATTCACACTGATTGTGACCTGGGCTTCACAGAAGTCAGCATGAAACTTCCCTTTAGCATTTATTTGAAACTTCTCTTTACCACACTATCCTATTGAATTTTTTTTCTTCCTTATCTCATTGCCATATTTTCATATTCTTGATATGTTTTCGGAAAGAGTATGTATAGAAGGTAATTTTTTTTAATTCTTCCACTTAATTAACAATTTATCCAGGATGAGAATTCAAGAATAGATTTATTTTCTCTCAGAATTTGGAAAGTATTATTTACTTTCCTTTGAACTTTCAATATTGTTTCAATATTGTTGTGGAAAATGTCATTTTCATTAGAGAAGGCCAATTTGTACATGACTCTTTCTGGAAACTTTTCACATATTTTTTCATCCTTAGTATTTTCAAATGTATGTTATATTATGATGTGATCCTTTTGTAAACATTCTGTTGGACTTTGTGTAGACATTTTCTGGAAATTCAACACTTTGAGAAATTTTGGAGAATTTTTTTATATTACTCCTCTGATAATTTCTTCTATAAATTCCTTCTGCATTCTTTTTCTGGAATTTCTGTTAATTAGAAATTTAAGTCTTTTGTTCTGGGAAATTTTCTTATATTATTTTTGCTTGTTTTTAAATAATTTCATCCTATCTCTTTTTCTATATTGTCTTTCTGGAATTTCTGTTAATTGGACTTGTTTCTCAAATGTTTTCACTTTTTTTCCTCTCCTATTTTCTATCACTTTGTCTTTGTGTTTTACTGACTGGGCTACTTCCACCATTTTCTCTTCAGTCCTTCAATTAGATTATTTAATTTTTGCTATCTGTGGAGGCAGAATAATGCCC
Organism: Ailurus styani; assembly: GCA_002007465.1. Classification (NCBI taxonomy): domain Eukaryota; kingdom Metazoa; phylum Chordata; class Mammalia; order Carnivora; family Ailuridae; genus Ailurus; species Ailurus styani. The sequence continues at coordinate 511,714 of LNAC01000162.1, read as the reverse complement.
CCACCCAAAAAATATCCACATTCTAATCCTTCAACCTCTGAGTGTTATGTCACATAGTAAAAAATTAAATTTGTGGATGCAATTAGGGTTGTTAGTTAGCTGACTTTAAGATAGGGAGATTATCCTGGATTATGTGGTGGGCCCACTGTAATCACATGGGGGCCTTAAATGTAGAGGAGGGAGGCAGAGGAGTTAAAGTCAGAGTGATTTAATGCAATGAAGACTCAACCAGGCATTTTTGGACGTGAAGGTGGAAGGGGGTCACAAGCCAAGGAATGTAGTCAACATCTAGAAGCTGGAAAAGTCAAAAAAATAAATTCTTCCCTAAAGCCTCCAGAAATTCTGTCCTGCTGATATGTTGACTTTAACCCAGGGAGACCCATTTTAGACTTCAGAGTTTCAGAATTATAAGACAATAAGTTTGTGTTGTTTTATCCACTAAATTTATTGCAATTAGTTATAAGAATGATAGAAAACCAATACATTATCATATTTCTAATTTCTAATATATTTGCCTTATTCTTGAATATTACCTTTTTATAGCATCCTATTCTTATTTCGTGGAATAATTTATCTTTAAGGATATTAAATATGAAGTGTGATGTTTTCTTCTAGCACATGTATTATTCCTGTTTTTTCTGAAATCCTTTGTTTCATTTTATTTTCTTTCTTGTCATTGTCTTTTATAGTACAGCCTTCCCTCAAAAGTCTTGACTGCACATTTATTCTTAAGAAAAAGGCACTAAAATGCTGACTGGAAACTCCTTCTGCCTGGACAGGTTTATTGACTAGTGGGCATTACCATAGGTGAACATCCAGGAACCTGGCTCCTTATTGGAAAATGAATGCATATATCTGTGGTGGGCTTTTTTTTTTTTTTTTTTTTAACCTTTGGTCAGATCCCCAGAGAGATCTGGCTCATCTTCTGTTTGAAGTATATCATGCCAGAGGCCAATATTCTGGCAGTCAAATAGAGAAAGGGGATTGTGAATTTTTTTGTTCAAATATCAAGATGTTTGATATGTAGGGAATCAGTAACACCTCTGTTGCCTTAACACTCTGCCCGTTTTAAAACTTCTGTGAGATGGAAGTCCAAATATCACCTTCCTCACTCATGTGGTTAAAAGAATGTGGTTTGGATGTGAGGGCCAAATGAGCCTGCTTAAATTCCATGCCCTTTTCTAGACTTGCTCAGCATACCTATGGGAACTTCCAGTCTTACAGAGCAGACTCACGTACCCATGATCACTGCCTCACACTGAAAAAAGAAGGAAAAAACCTGATGAATTAGATCCTCCCAGTCATGAAACACTGATCAATAGTTATAATACAACAACCAGATAATTTTCTCCTTATCCATGAGTAAAAAAGTGAGACATGGATAGGGCAAGATGCCAAGAATGTTACCCTAGGGCAGTCCTTCCACATGTAACCCAAAAAGTAGGAATATACATCCCCTAATACAGATTTTCACTTATTCTGCTTCATGGCTCAGCCAAACCTTGGATCCATAGGTTTTTTTGGATCAACATCTCCACAAAAAAATGTCTTTTCCTGGGGTAAGGGAATCTGAGGACCTAAGTATTCATTATACAGATTTTAAAGAATCTTCCTATTTTCAGCCTTATCATTCCCCAGACTATTGAACATTTTATATGCTTGTAATCCTGAATTTGGAAGCTCAAAACTATTACCTGTTTTGTTTTGTTTTGTTTTGTTTTTAAATCCTTCCCCATTCCTTGTTTAGGTAACTAGATTTCTACTTTCTCACTCTTCCAAGTTATATAGCACCAATCTATCTGTACCACCATCTTTTAAAATTTTATTGACATCTCTATCTGTTGTTAGATCCTTTCCCTATGGTGTGTCCTTGAGGTTATGGGCTTTTAAAAATGTGTTTACTGACAGGTTGGGTAATTTATTTTCAAGAAAAAGGGTATCTGCAGTCTATCATGTAAATGATAATTCTTTTTGTGTTCTTCTGTATTTTCCAAACATTATACAATGAATATATGTTTTTTATAATCACAAAAAACACAATAGATGCTATTTTTAAAGAACTATTATTTTAAAAACTAATTTTAAAGAAAATTATAGTCTAGTGAAGTTTTTATTTCCACTAATTCTAAATTATTTCTATTATTTATTTACAATCATCCTTTTCTAAAAATAATTTCAGGCATCTCTTATCTATATAAATGGCCCAATTTTTCCATTGGCTGATTTTAAAAAACTATATTAAAACATAAATACTGTTTGCATAGGTATTAATAAATTATTAGCACTTCATACATAACACATACTATATAACTATAAATTTAGAAAATGAAATAACTAAGTAAAAATATCACAAAAAGATTAATGTATGTTAAGTAAAAATCATTAATAGTGCATTATAGGTGAGAAAATTGGTAACAACAAGCTTACGTAACTTACCTAAGGTTTGTTATTCTAAAACTCATCTACTTTCCATTATTCCACTTACTTCTGTAGACCACTGTTTTTTTTTTTCCATAGATGACTGGCTAATCAGCCAGAATTAACTACAGATAAATATTACAACCATTTCATGTCCTAGTTTTCTATCAATAACGTGGGAAAACTAAAACACCTATGTCCTTTCTTTTTTCTCTTGGCTCTCAGAATTGATGAGAATGGAGACACTATTACTAAAAAACAAAACAAAACCAAAAAAAAAAAAACCCCACAAAAAACCAGTGCTCTAGACTAACAATTGAACATAATTTACCATAAAGAATTGTTCCCAGGCTAGGGTACACCATGGCTTGGACCCAGTGCAGCACAGGGAAGCCTACCTTGCTTGTAAAAGAGCTCCATCCTTCATTTTACTGATGTGCCTTAGGATTCAACAGCTTCACTGTTCTCTCAGCCTCTGTTATTATTAATGCTTAATTTTAATGGATGAAGGGAAGATTTTGGTGTGGGTGGCTTGCTTCTTCTTTTTGTTGTTGTTAAATGTAGCAACAAACAATCAAATCAAAGGAAGAAGAACACAAAGAAAATGGGTCGTGAATAAACAAAAAGGTCAGGCCTCTAGTATTTAGTGCAAGTCTGGGGAACTATTAACTACACCATGATTGGCAGATTTAACAGTACCTTCTGCTCTCTTTTGCCAGCAACTATGCAATTATTCCAGGTGTTGTAGTGGAATGACTCTATCAAATTTTATAGGATTAATCAGCATGTAAATGCTGGCAGGCTTCAGAGTCAGATACGGACTTCAGGTGCAGCACTTAGAACAGATGGAAAGAAATACCTCTTCATTTATTTTTAAAAGGGAATTATAAACTGGCCGTACCTTTGCCCTGAGAAAGAGTTCATTTTATGACACCTACCAAAAACAATCTCTCCTTAAAGTGTATAAAACATCACCTGTGTATCAAGAGGTAAAAATGATCCCAGCATTTATAATGTTCATGAATATTACAATTCCCTATTTCCTTTTTGAAATATGAAAAAATATTTTAAACATTATTCCTGTTGCTTATAACTCCATAATATGTCATAAATAGTAAGTAAAGAAGATTAGCATGGGCTCTAATATTCCCATCTGTCATTTTTTCTTTTTTTTTTAGCTGCGTCAAAGAGGGATTCAAGAGGGATTTGGGACACTATGTGAAGCTCACTGTCTGGTTATATAACTATTTGGAATAAACTCTTCTACTCATGAACTTCCAATGACTCCTAACTGCCTACAGCAATGCTTTTCAAATATTTGTTCTGGCCAAAAGCAATTTAAGCACTCCATCAGTAACAGTGGTTCCCTAGACCAGGCCCACTCAATGCACCTTAGAAATGAGGCACTGAGGGCTCCTGGGTGGCTCACTGGGTTAAAGCCTCTGCCATCGACTCAGGTCATGATCCCAGGGTCCTGGGATTGAGGTCCGCATCAGGCTCTCTGCTCAGCGGGGAGCCTGCTTCCTCCTCTCTCTTTGTCTGCCTCTCTGCCTCCTTGTAATCTCTCTCTCTGTCATATAAATAAATAAAATCTTTAAAAAAAAAAAAGAAATGAGGCACTGAGAGGGCAATGCATTTTTTAAGAAACTCTCCTGGAAGTTTTGCTATCCCCTCCCATGTTTGGCCTCAGTTAAAAAGCACTGATACTAAGTATAGAGGTCAAATTTCTCAGTTTGCTATTCAAGGCTCCTGGATTCTATATTAATCTACCTACTTAATCCTCCCTCAATTCCCTCCTCTAACATGAATTCCAATCAGACAGGTTTCTCAATTATTTATTCCTATCCCCAGTATTTTTCTGTTTGTTTCCTTTTCAAACCTTTCCCAATCTTCAAGGGCTGTCTCAATCCTGCCTTTTTCAAGATATTTTCCACAGCTTCTTCCAAACAACTGTGTTCTCTTTGTGTGGTACTTATTTATAAACCTTGTTTGATCACTAGTGTAGGCAGATACAGGACTCATGTATCTTATTTGTCCTGTAGTACTGGGTTTATTGTCTGCCCTTACCATTGATTTAGTAGCTCCACCATACTTATGTGAAATGCCTTTTACGTTGGACTTCACTATCTTGAAAGAAATTGTTGCTGTGCACGACAGTTTGGTCTAACTCTCCATTAAATTTATAGATGAGATTCAGTGCTGAAATGACTACCTTAGTCTACCTGAAGCTATTATTTTTTTCAAACTGAAGATATTCATTGTATTTTATTAAAAGTTCCTTGAAATTTCATCAAATTTATCAGATAACCCCAGGATCTCATATACCCAATACTACTAGTCATTGGGATAAATATTTCATTCTGCAAATCATTTCTAAAAACATGTGTTTGGATTATGTACTATATTATAGAAAAAGTATGAAGGAATAATAAGAATTTCTACCTTAAAGGACAAACTAGAAGGTGAGATAAGAAGTGAGCTTGGCTATCCTTGAATTCCTTTATTCTGTGGGAATAAGAAGTCTAATAAGTTTTTTGAGAAAATGACAAACAAATGTAATCTGACCTAAATTTGAGGCTACAGTTTTTGTTTTATTGTTATTGCGCTGCCAGTACTATGAGGAAAAGAGTATCTCTCATATAGTACAATGTCACAAATATCCTCCCACATAAACTAAACTTTCTAATTGAACTCATTTACGTGATAGGAACAAAAAGCCCAAATCCTAATTCCAGAAGAATGAGACTAGAAAGTAAAACATTAAAAATTTATCAAATATGAATCCTCGTTTCCTGTTTTTAACTAAAAATCTGGATCTGATTTAGAAAAGAAACAACAGGGATGCCTGGGTAGCTCAGTTGGCTAAGTGTCTGCCTTCGGTTCAAGTCATAATCCCAGAGTCCTGGGATCAAGTCCCCCATCAGGGTCCTTGCTCAGCGGAAAGCCTGCTTCTCCCTCTGCCTGTTGCTCCCCCTGTTTGTGTGCTCTCTTACTTTCTCTCTCTCTCTCTCTCTCTCTCTCTCTGATAAATAAATAAATAATATTAAAAAATAGAAAAGAAATAGTAGTAACAAAGAGGATAGATTATAGCCTAAAAGTTGGAATGAGAAAGACACAGTAATGCAGAAAGTGATGAATAGAGCATGAGCCAGGCCTTGGCAATGCAGTGGGAAGTAGGCGATGGATATGAGAAGAACTTTGAAGCAGGAGACAGTAGGTCTTGAAGTTGCTTAAGCTATGAGGATTGACAGAGAGAACTGGGCCTCTGTGATTGGGAAGGCACTGCTGTCATGAACTACAATAGGAAAAGTAAATTGTGGTTATTTACCTGCCTAAAGAGTAAATACACTGATACAAATTGGCTATTGTATTACTTTAAACTATAATTTAGAAGGTGATCTTAGGACTGTCAAATGTGTTTAGAATTATGATCACCTCATTCTAGGACTAATAACATATGGACTTGAATTATTGTTCCTTAAATGCTTCTTGTGAATCTGACTCATCTGGATTGTATCTGGAGGCAATGGCTTTTATAGGAACAACTCACTAAGCCAGAACTCTGCTTTTTGGCAGTCAATAATCAGGAAAGAAACCCAGAAAAAGGCTTTGGACCACTATAATAGATGCCACGGACAAAAAGTACTAGAAGCACAAAAGACCCAGAACAGCCAACACAATATTAAAGGAGAAGAACAAAATCAGAGGACTGAAACTACCCAACTTCAAGACTTACTATAAAGCTGCAGTAATCAAGACAGTGTGTATTGGCAAAAGAACAGACAAATCAATGCAACAGAATAGAGAGCTCTAAAATAGACTCACATCAATACAGTCAACTGATCTTCAACAAAGGAACAAAAGCAATGCTATGGAGGAAAGACAGTCTTTGCAACAAATGGTGCTGGAACAACTGGATATCTACATACAAAAAATGAATCTAGACATAGATCTTTTACCCTTCACAAAAGTTAATTCAAAATCATCATAGGCCTAAATATAAAACATAAAACTATAAAATTCCTCTAAGATAACATAGAAGAAAACTTACATGACCTTGGGTATGGCAGTAACTTTTTAGATATAATGCCAAAGGCACAATCCATGAAAGAAAGAATCAATAAACTGGACTTCACTAAAATTACCAATTTCTGCTCTATGAACAACAATGTCAAAAAAAGTGAAAAGACAGGCCACCAACTGGGAGAAAATATTTACAAAAGGCACATTTTATAAAGGCTTGTTATCCAAAATACCAAAGAATTTTTTTTAAGGAATTATTTATTTAAGAGAGAGAGTGAGTGTGAAGAAACAGAATGAAGGGAAGGGTAGAGGAAGAGGGAGAAATAGACTCCCTGCTGAGCAAAGAGCCCAACGTGGGGCTCAATCCCGGGACTCCAAGATCATGACCTGAGCTGAAGACAGACACTTAACCAACTGAGCTATCCAGGTACCCCCAAAATACCAAAGAACTTTTAAAACTCAAAAATTTAAAAACAAACAACCCAATTAAAAAATGGGCCAAAGATCTTAATAGACACCTCAACAAAGAAGATACACAGATGACAAAGAAGCATCATTAGGCCAAAATCCAGAATACTGATAACTCCAAATGTGGCAATGATATAGAACAGGAACTCTCATTCATTGCTGGTGGTAATGCAAAATGCTATAGTCACTTTGGAAGATAATTTTATGGTTTCTTACAAAGCTAAACATGCTCTTACCATATGATCCAGCAATTGTGCTCTTCAGTATTTACTTCTTTATTTCCACAGAGACACACACACACAAAAAAAACTAATTTTTTCCACACATACAAACATGCAAATGAATGTTTATAGCAGCTTCATTTATTTTTGTGAAACTTGGAAGCAACCAAGATGTCCTTCAGTAGGTGAACGGATAAATAAATGGTGATACACCCAGCAATGGAATATTATTCTATGCTAAAAATAAATGAGCAATCAAGTCATGAAAAGACATGGAGGAAACTTAAGTGCATGTTTTTAAGTGAAAGAAGTCAATCTGAAAAGGCTACATACGATACGATTCCAACTATATGACATTCTGGAAAAGGCAACACAACGGAGGCAATAAAAAAAATCAGGAATTATCAGGGGTTGGGGGCAGAGAGGGATGAACAGGCAGGACACACAAGATTTTTAGGGCACTGAAAATACTCTGTATGACACTACAGCTATAGATACATGTCATTACACATTTGTCCAAACCCACAGAACATATAAGACCAAGAGTGAACAGTAATGTAAACTGTGGACTTTGGGTGATTACGATGTATTAATGTACATTCATCAGTTATAACAATTATAACAAATGTACCACTCTAGTGAGGTGAGTTGATAATGGAGAAGTTAATGCACATGTGGACACAGAAGATATATGGAAAATCTCTGTACTTTAAGCTTAATATTGTTGTGATCCTAAAGCCTAAAAAATAAAGCCTATTTTTTCAAAAAAGCACTAGCAGCTTCTGTATTTTACTCAGCATTAATTTCCTTTACCAGGTACCATGAGAGTTCATAGGAGCAATCTTGGGTAGATGTTTATATCCATCAGGGAAGATAAGGCTATACCATTAAAAACAAAAACAAAAACAAAAAAACCCCAGTGGCTTAGACAGCAAAAATGTATTTCTCATTCATGCCACATGTCCATTACAGGTTTACAGGTGACCCCGCTTCTCAGGGTGACTCAAGATCTAATTGAGGAGGGTTTCATCTAAACACAAGCTTCCTGGATCATCACAGCAGGGGAAAAGAGATGAGGAATTGTATACAAGCTTTTAAAACATCCACCCAGAAGTGACACATATCATTTTTATTCATATTTCTGTGGTCAAGGCTAGCCTGATGTCCACACTTAGTTCAAAGGATTAAGGAAATAAAATCCTATCATGTGTCTGAAAAAAGAGAAGGTCAGGAAATATTCAAGTAGCTAACATTCAGGTGCTATGAGACAATGTTGTAGAAACATTATTAAACTGGATGCACTTACCCATGTAAAGGTTTAATATTGTTTATTACAAAACATCCTATATCTACAAACACTTGCTGTAACTGATACTTATTCACTTAGATAATAACCTCCCTGTTACACATTTATACTTCATGGAATGATAATCACTCCCTAAGTAGTCTTTGTTGACCCTCCCCCCCACCACCAACCTAGATGCTCAAGGAACTATTATAGTGCCCTGCATTTATTTCTATGTAGCATTGTCCACACTGCTTTGTAATTGGCACCCACAGGCAAGGACTGAATCAAAGGCTTCTTTAGACAACTGTGGTCAATTATTAGAGTCCCCTCGGTCAGACCACACATTAGAAGCTGTTCAGTAGTCTCCTGGTCCTAAGAACTACACCCCAGCGTTTAGAGCCTTTGGGCTGTACATTCTACTCTTGAAGATTGAAAATACTCTTGATCAGCAAATTTTTGAGTGATTCCTAGCACTGGGACTGACAACAAATACATGATGCTAGACTTGCCTGCACATTTTGGTCTTAAAATGAGTTCTAGTTGCTATAATATAAAGAATAAAGCAGTGAGGTGATTCTAATTAAAACAGCTAAACTGTTTATACTTCTATTAGTTCTCTTATTGCACTGCACAAATTATAGATATCTTGGTAAAATAACAACACAGAATTTCAATGCTTGTGGGCAACATATATTTGAAGGACATTTTTTTGGATCTGTGTTTTATTTTTTATTGAAGTATAATTGATACACAACGTTACATTAGTTTCAGGTATACAAAACAGTGATTCAGCACGTCTATACATTATGCTATGCTCATGATAAGTGTAGCTACCATCTGTCACCATACAACACTATTACAATACCATTGATTATATTTCCTATAACTAGAATCCTTTTATCCTCGAGACTTATTTACTTCATAACTAGAAGCCTATACCCCCCATTCACCTTCATCCACATTGCCCACTCCCCTGCCCCTGCTCTCTTCCCCTCTGACAACTATCAGTTCTCTGTATTTATGGGTTTGTTTCTGCCTTGTGTTTGTTTGTTTATTTGTTTTTTTAGATGTCACATTTAAGTGAAATCGTACAGTATTTTCCTTCTCTGTCTGGCTTATTTCAGTTAGTATAATATCCTCTAAGTCCATCCATGTTGTTGCAAATAGCAAGATCTCATTCTTTTTTTATGCCGATAATATTCCATTGTGTATACATATCACATTTTCCTTATCAATCTGTCTTTCAATGGACACTTGGGTTCCTTCCATATCTTGGCTATTGTAAGTAATGCTGCAAAAGGGGTGCCTGAGTGGCTCAGTCAGTTAAGCATCTGACTCCTGATTTTGGTTCAGGTCAGGATCTCAGGGTTATGAGATCCAACCCCGTGTTGGGCTCTGCACTGGGTATGGAGCCTGCTTAAGATTCTCTTTCTCTCCTCTCTCTCTGCCTGCCTCTCTGCCTGCTTGTGATCTGTCTCTCTGTGTCAAATAAATAAATAAAATCTTTAAAAAAAAAAAAGATTATCTTTCTCCCTCTCCTTCAGCCCCTTACCACTCCCCCNCCCCCCCCCCCCCCCCCCCCCCCCCCCCCCCAAAAAAAAAAAAAAAAAAAAAAGCTGCAATAAACATGGAGGTACATTATCTTTTTGAATGAGTGTCTTCATTTTCTTTGCGTAAAACCCAGTAAGAGAATTACTGGATTGTATAGTATTCCTGTTTTTTTATTTTTTGAGGAACCTCCATACTACTTTCCCCAGTAGCTATACCAATTTATATTCCCACCAACAGTAAGCAAGTTTTCCCTTTTCTCCACATCCACACCAACACTTGCTATTTCTTGTCTTTTTGATTCTAGCTATTCTGACAGATGTGAGGTGATACCTCATTGCTGTTTTGATTTGCATTTCCCTGATAATTAGTGATGTTGAGCATCTTTTCATGTGTCTCTTGGCCATCTGCATGTGTTCTTTGGAAAAATGTCTACTGAGGTCCTCTGATCACTTTTAATTTAATAATTTGTTTTTTTGAGTTATATAAGTTATTTATATATTTTGGATATTACTCTCTAATCAGATATATTTATAAATATCTTCTCCCATTCAGAAGGTTGTTTTTTTCATTTTGTTGATGGTTTCCAGGTTTGTGTTTCAACTCTACCTATAAGTCAATTTAAAATTCCTTTTTCTTTTTTTACTTAAAGATTTTATTTATTTATTTATTTATTTATTTATTTATTTATTTATTTATTTGACACAGAGAGAGAGATCACAAGTAGGCAGAGAGAGGAGGAAACAGGCTCCCTGCTGAGCGGAAGCCTGATGCAGGGCTAGATCCCAGAACCCTGAGACCGTGACCTGAGCCGAAGGCAGAGGCTTTAACCCACTGAGCCACCCAGATGCCCCTTAAAATTCCTGTAGAGGGTTGCCTGGGTGGCTCAGTCATTAAGTGTCTGCCTTCATTCAGCTCAGGTCATGATCCCAGTCTCCTGGGATCAAGCCCCACATAGGGCTCCCTGCTCTGCGGGAGGCCTGCTTCTCCCTCTCCTGCTCCCCCTGCTTGTGTTCCCTCTCTCGCTGTGCTTCTCTCTGTCAAATAAATAAATAAAACATCTTTAAAAAATAAAATAAAATAAAATTTCTTTAGAAAAAATAATCAAATTCCTTTATAATAATCAGACGATCATACATCCCCTATCGGCTATATTTTCAAGTACTGCCTCTATCCATATAAGAAAAGATACGATGGTTTTAACATTAAACAAATCTTTCTTGCCTCATTTAAAGGTCATTTACATCACTATATCAGCCTGACTTAGGAATGGCTACATTTTAAAATACTGGTTCTCTTCATAAAGAAAAGATATGATGGTTTTAAACAAATCTTTCTTGCTTCATTTAAGGGTCATTGCCATCACTATATCAGACTGACTTAGGAATGGCCTGAAATTCAAATTCAGGATCTGAATGTGCTTGAGAGACCTATCAAAATCCCAGAAGACAACAGAAAAATTTCCAAAGCCTTTCTAATTTTAACAGAAATTAAATTATTCATTTCTTTTTCTTGGGATTTTTCTGTCTTTGGACTGCAAAGCCCTACTTAATTCTTAGAGAGTAACATCCAGTTAATTGGTTAACTAACTATAGCCCACAGGTAAAGTCCCTCATAACAAGCACATAAAAGACAAAGGTTGTACACAGCAGAGAGTCAGAAGAGTAGAGTTTTGTTAATCTTTTATCAAAAATAATATTTCTTAATGGGTACTTTTTTCAAGACTAATGGTCACTATAAAATAGCTGATTGTGTCCATTTTGCACTTTGGCTAAGGAAGGTGAGAAGTGATCAGGGCAATCAATTTAACTTGGCATCAAACAGCCATGGACTAGTCTGATCCTTCCTTACCTTTTCCTCTGATTCTTTATCCCCCCCCCCACTTTCTACCTTTTCCCAAACCAGCTAAATTTACCAAAAAGAATTAAAAAGACTCTTTAAAAATTTATTTAGAAAAGTGGAAAATGTGCCTCTTCTTCCTTTCCTTTCCAGGACTGGGAAAACATCATCAATTTTTCAGTAGAAACCGGGTAACTGGATTTCTAGCCATGGTCCAATATATTCTCCTTCCTTCACTAGATGGAAGTATGAGCACCTTTCAGACCTCACAGATACCACTTGAAAAAGGCTTTTCATTAACATAACCATGACCATGATGAAAAATGCTCCTTTCTAAATTTGTCATGACATCCCTCAGAGGGACAGGTTTCTTATAGACTTTTCCCGTATGTCAGTGCAGTTCATAAATAATTGTTTCCTCACAGATCTCAACAAAACTCTTGTACTTAAACTCTTCTAAACTGGGAGGAAGATATACCTACATAAAAACCAACAAAGGGGCTCCAGCAGCAGAGAGGCCATTCTCCGCTGAGTGAGCTGCCCTCTAGCTGAGAGCTGGTAACAACTTCCCTCAGGGCAACAGGAGTTATTCCTGCTTCCTGGTGCTAGCTGACTCTGGGTTGAGACTAGGTTTTCTTCTGCTCCTATTGTTTGTTCAGCTCAACCTCTCTTCCAGAATGTACCTCTCCTCATTGTTCTACACAGCCAATCCATATACTCAGTGTAAAAATCCAACCAGAAGTCTTTTCTTGTGAGCTACTCAAGGCCGGGGATCATGCCAGCTATCTCTTCTTATTCCCCAGTGGCACCTAACATACTACCCTGTACATAGGAGGTGATTCAGAATAGCTTTTAAAATATGCAAAAGAGCAGGGGGATACAAAGAGAAGTAGAAGAGGAAGAAACTGAAACATTTTTATTACTGACTTTTAAAAAGAATATTTATTAAATAAAAAGTTTTTAAATGGATTTGGACTATTTTCCCCTAAAACTGAACTCTCACCAATATTTAACCAATCCCTTACTTTCCAGCAATGTTGCATGAATATAACAGTTTCTGTGAACATTATCCCAAGAACAAATTGTGATATTTTTTTTAAAATTTGGAATGACAAATCTGCCAAAAAAAACCAAATTTGAGTCTGAATTGTGTATTTCTTCTACTCATTGCTACATCCTTATATCTCGGTCCTTCACACATCTTCTATGATTTTAGAATACTTTTGGCAATATCACTGCATATGATATTTCTTACCAACCATAACCTGTACATCAGGAGATAATTCTGGAAATCTTCCTTGCAAAGCTTCTTAAGCAAAAAATAGCATTCCTTCTGTGGAATCCCAGAATGTAAATAAATTTTGCATATAAAAAGGGCACCATGATCACATAGGTTTGGGAAACTTGGGTTAAATAAAGTTAAACAAGTTACTTTACTGCAGAACTTCTTAGAACTTTCAGTATGTTAAAGTGCAACATGAATCATCAAGGAGGATATAAAACAGTATTTTTCAACATCTCACAGCACTATTCAAGGAACACCTTTGAGGGCCAGGAAAATACACTTGTAGGACTAGAGTGTCTCTCTGTCCAGTGTCCTTTTTAAACAAACCAGTGCAGTTGCAATCTAAATTTTCTGCACACCAAAATAGTTACTGCAAAACTGTATTTGCCTGGAGGAATTTTCCAGTGCCCCTGGATAGCATGACTGCTTTAACCTTAGAATGTTTAAAGAGAATTAATGATCAACTTGGATTACTTGAATAACATGAAGGTTCAGACACTGAAAAAAATTTCTGGTGAACACAGCATCAGTTCTCTCTTCCTTATCGTCTCCCTCATCTGCCTATTCTTTGACTCCCTTCAAATTAAAGATAGAGAAAAGAGTAAGACAGGCAAATGTCTTTGTGTAGTCCTGACAAAAATAAATATGGGAAAGACTTTAGAGGTTGATCCATTTGATGTTTATGGCAGAGGTTCATGGACCCAAAGGTCTCAGACTTTATGTGAGAATTTAAATTTTTGTATCGTTAACATTCTACCTTCTTCTGATTTTTACCCTTATTTTCCCAAAGCAAACCAGACTTCTTTATATATACTTAGAAAGCCATGAGATGAACCTTTTATTTCCTCTCAACAGTATCTGACTAGTTTCAATGTTTTTAAGGATTAAAAAAAAAAAGAAAAATAGAATAAAAGAAACTTTGTTTCGATATAATCTAAGAGGGATGTGAAAGATACTTATTATGAGTATTGGTAAGGATTTTTCATCATTAAATCAATAAAAGTATTTATGACAATAACCTTAGAGGAACATTCTTTAAACTTTCAAGCCACAGTATCTTGGGATGATGATGCATCAAAAGTCTGTTGGAAACAAAAGTTTGGATTCAGAGTGGCATGTGGATACCTGTTTTTCTCAGCAAAATAATTCAGCCATTATAATTATTTTTAACAGAATTGGGCTTCAATTGGGCTTCAATTGTGGGATAATGAGCTGGAAAATGTATTTGTTTTAAATAAAAGCATTTTCACACTACAAGAACACACAAACATCTATGAAACCCAAATGCACCCATCCAGTGTGCCTGGTAAAAGAGCCAATTTGATGTTATTTCCAACTGTGTAGAAATAATTTGCTACAAATTCAGGCTATAATGCAAACAGGTGCTACTAAAACAACAACAACAACAACAACAACAAGAAAAAAAAACAGCAAAAAAACATGAGTCTGGAGTTGCCAAGAGCTGGGACAGCTGGTAAACATGAAGATGTTCTCTTTTAAAAGGAACCTAAGCTTCTGGGCCTATTGGGTCCTGACTCCGCACGTTACCTTTAGGTTGCTCATCCATGAACACAGAACTAGCTGGCCCCTCAAATTACCCTTCAGGTTTCATCAGAGCTATGGATTGTTATTAGCAACAATAAGAAAGCATGTGTTACAAAGAATGTGTGGGATGGTGATTCTGAAACAGAAAGGGGCAGATAGGGGATGTCAGATGCAATTAACTTTCACCCTAAACTTCAATAACTTCACCCTGCGAATCAAATAAAAAGACAAAGACAAGGGACACAAAGGTAAGAGGCTCAGTTGGTTAAGCGGAAGATTGAATTTTGGCTCAGGTCATGATCTCAGGGTTGTGAAATCAAGCCCCAAGTTGGGTTTCACGCTGAGCATACAGCCTGCTTAAGATTCTCATCCTCTCTCTCCCTCTGCCTCACCCCACCCCCACTCAGACACTCTCTCTCTAAAACAAACAAACAAACAAAAAAGACAAAGATGAAACTAAGGGAAGAAGAGTGGAATGGACAGGTGGAAAAATATAAATGGAGCAGTTGTAAAGAGAAGGGAATGAAGGGATCATAACACTGGATGGATAGGTTGAATTACATAGCAAGAACAAATGGTATAAAGAATGCAGTTCAAAGAAATGAATGAGAAATCTATAAATTTTTTTTAAGATTTTTTTTTTTTTATTTGACAGAGAGAGAGATTACAAGTAAGCAGAGAGGCAGGCAGAGAGAGAGGAGGAAGCAGGCTCCCTGCTGAGCAGAGAGACTGATGCGGGGCTTGATCCAAGGACCCTGAGATCATGACCTGAGCCGAAGGCAGAGGCTTTAACCCACTGAGCCACCCAGGTGCCCAGAAACCTATAAATTTTGATTGGAAATTGTCAAGAGTGCAAAAATAATGTAAGTATCCAAAATTTAGACTGGTATTTTGCACAAGTGGGTGTTTAATAAATCCTGCTCAGTGTTAATTAAATAATTTTTGCTTGGATCTTAAAGCACTTCATCCAGTACTCATCCATATCTCTGCCTTGAGTTTATTATTAGATCTTATTGGGTTGTCAAAGAGTTTGATGATTTCAAATCTTCTTTCTTGCAGATTTAGCTTTAGGACTCTGCTCTAATAATTCCAATGTGTAGAAGAGTTCTTCCCACACCACTAAGCAATTGTTGCACATTAGCTGGGTGTCCTACAGTTCAACTTAATTCTGACACTATCAACCTGCAGGTTTCATCAGATCCCACAGATTAAGGGCTCATACCTACAAAACGGTCCCTGCCCCTTCTGATGCCAACCACAAATCCAGACTGTCACCTGTGCTTCTGATCAACTGGCCACAGCTCAGGGCTCCCTCATTGGGTTTGATTAATTTGCTAGAGTGGCTCACAGAACTTGGAGAAACATTTTACTCACTAGATTTACTTACTTACTAGTTTATCATAACAGAGTGTCTTAAAGAACAGACAGGTGAGAGATGCACAGGGCGAAGTGTGTGGGAAGGGGAGAGGAGATTCCATGCTCTTTCAGGGAGCATCACTTTCCCTGCACTCCCATGTGTTCACCAACCCTCTCAGAACCCTCTCTTTTTCGCTTCTACAGAGGCTTCATTACATAGGCATAATTGATTAAATCACAGGCCATTGCTAATTAAACTCAATCTCTAGCTCCTCTGCCCTGGGTGGGGAAGAGAGGGGCAAGAGAGAAAAGTTCCAACTTCCCAAGTGTGGTTCCCCAGTCTACCAGTTCAGATCCTTAGGTGATCAAGGGGCATGCCACAAGTTGCTGCATTGACATACAAAAGACAAGTTAATCACCCTCATCACTTCAGGAAATTCCAAGGAGCTCTGTGACAGGAATGGGATCAAAGACCAAATATATATTTCTTATTATAAATCACAACATAGGTTTCCTTTTCCTAATTCTCTAAAACACCCCTTTGTCACCAAAAATGGGTTCCTTAAAAGAGAAATCTACTCTGAAGTTCAAAGGAATTCACCAGTACTAACAGAACTTCTCCAGACTCTACCAATGTATCCTGACCTGATTCTCCACAAGGAGTTTTCAGGTAATAAATAAAGAAGTCCAAGAATACACTTGAAAATATCTCAGACTTCCAAAATCCATTTACCACCGAAAAGACAAAATTATCTAAGGCAGTTGTTAGCATAGGCTGAGTCATATTTTCACATGACTAATTTATATACTGCCCAAGTGCTGAAATAAATGTAATTAAGTCAACTTTAAGTACCATATACAGTGAGACATTTACCCTTTATTCTACATTGCACCAAACATAAAAATGACTTGGTTGTACAAAAATGACTTTTACTAAATTAGCTTAATTTGAAATTCTGATAGCTGAACTCACACATATGAAGCAAGTATCTTCCTTTTAGAATTGATGTTGCTGTTCTCTTTGGGGTTTCTTGACCACTCTGGGGAAAGAAATCATGTTTTTATAACACAGCACCGGGATATCTGAACATATAAAATACAGTATATGAGTTTTATTGCCACTGAAAGAGTTCCCAGGATAGGATCTTCCTTTTACTAATCTGTCCTTGAGAAAAGTATACTACTTTTTTCAGGCCTCGGAAAAGAAGCTCTCCACTACTGAGACCTCGCTATTTATAATCCCAACTCCTTCCAAGGAGGGTGGGTCCCATTACAAACAGGGCCCATTGTTTTACAAAACCAGTGTTGGGTGTGGATTTGAAAACCTGAGGGTAATTTACTGACAAGAGATTAATTGCTCTGTACCTAGAATGAAAAGGAATTTAAGATTCTTGGTGGAAAATCAAGGAAGAAGAGAGGAATCAGGGTTTTGAATACTACAGGAAGTCCCAAAGCAACTAAAGAGGGGCACTAGAGAAAAATATTGAAAAGTAACTCTTAGTTTTTTGCAATGGATTGAGAAATTTAACCTCTGAACTCATTTTCCAATTAAGTCACGTGATTTCATTTTGACTAAGAAAACCCTGCTTTCACTATTTTATACATTCTATTATTTAAAGAAAAACACTACATATGTTCTTTAATACTTAAGATATTTATTTTTTAAAGATTTTGTGTGTGTGTCAAAATGAGGGATCACAAACTTCCCCAAACACAGAAATGTTTTGTTCCTTCTAAAGAAAGGCCTTGTACCTCTTAAGAATCATCATTTCCTTGTATTTACTTCTCAGAGAATGAGGCACACAGTGGACGCTACTGCCTCAATCAGCAGCTAGAATTTGTCCTTGCTAAACAAAAAGTCTGAAAAAAATGATTTCTTCTCACAGTATTACAGTGGATTACGTTTTAAGTAAAAAAAACCTTTCAGATATGTTAGTCTGTCTTTATAGCATGGTTCTGACTTGTTTGTGTAAACAAACTGATATTCTTATTTATGTATTTCTATAAAACAAGTGTCTAGAGGAAAGGTAGACTCATCCTGTAAGCACTCCAAAAGGGGAAAATGATTTAGCCATGTAGTCTTTTTAACTGCTTTGTAGTTAGTACCTCAGCTTCTCATAGCATCGAATTGGAATAATGCCTACTTCTATGATACTCGCAGGGATATTATGAGGATAGAAGATAAAGGGAACATTTGAGGTTATATTCATTCACTGAAGGAATAACTTGCTAATTGTTTTTTTCTTTTATAGCTTTTTATTTTTTAACCACAGAAGCAATATTGATGCTGGCTGGCTGGGTCTGGGAACCCAGAGGGGGTCCAGCAGGGCCAGCCAAAAGGGTCCTTGGCTTCAGGGAGGATAGAAATCAAATGCAATCCTAGAGGAAGTGAGAGCAAAGTTTGTTGAATAGAGAGAGGGTGCAGATAGAGAGCATCTGGGAAACTTAGACAGGAAAGAAGAATATTTCATCCTTGCTTGGGGCCTGGGGTTTTTATTGAGGATTATGTATGTGTCCTCTCAGGCATTCAGGAACTGGTTTAAAATAAAGACAAATATTTAGGTGTCCTTCATAAGTCATTTATGCCCTGGAACCAGGAGTCTTGGTGAATCAGTGGTCTGGAAAACATACATGAAGACCTTGCCTGGTCACTCCTTAGACGTGATTAATGGTTCTGGAAGACTTCAAAGAAATCATTAACTCATTGTTTATAAGACGGACATACATTATCTGTACTATAAGGCCTGTATAGGGTGGGGGTGCAGGTCCTAGCAAGAATAGAAGCAGGAAAAAGATTAAAAAAAAAAAATCCAGTCCTTCATTGGGTCACTTCAGTTTCCCTATTTCATGTTAACAAAAGTTTCAGTAGAGACGTAAGAATTTTACAAAAAATTAAAAGCTCATTTTACCTCCCCCTTACCTACCAAATTCTGCTCCTTGTCAAAAGTAATTATTTTCAATTATTAGATTTTTTTCTCTATATTTGTGTTGTTAATTTCTAATTTGATTGCATTATAATCAGAGCATGGGGTCTGAACTTTCCATTTTCCTGAATGTACTGAAATTGAAGGATGTTGGTGGGGCTTTATTAATTGTTGGGTTTTTTTGAATATTTTTTCATGAAGGTTTGAAAAGAATGTGTAGTCTTTATATACAGGTTACAAAGATAGAGGCAGAAATGGAGACACAGTACACTGATTATTACTGGAAAATTACTTATTTTTACCTACTTTTTGTCCAGTTGATCATTTAGATTCTGAGAGAAATATATTAAGTTTCCAACTTTTTTCACATAAGTTACTTTCTTTGTATTTTTAACAATTTTTTTCATGGTTATTGCGTCCTCCTAATGAGCTGTTTATATTTTTTAACATAAAATATCCTTTTGTTTATCAAATATTTTTGGCCTTAAATCTACTTTTTGATGCATTGGCATATATGCTTTAGTTTTGCTAGACTGTTTTACATATATATATATTTTTTAATTTTCAACATTTCTGTAACCATTTTGCTTTAGTGTTATCTATAAATCATACCTAAATATGGTTTTTTTATCCAACTTGAAAACCTCCATCTTTTAATAGAGAAATTATATCCATTAATAAAAACAGTCTTAATAAATATAATGACATATTATTAAAAGTTACTACCCATCATAAATATCATGACAAATATCACAACTAATGACATATTTGTCAATATGTCTACTACCTAGTTTGTTTTCTATTGACTATGCTTTCCAGTCCTCTCTTGCCCTCCTTTTTCCTACTGGATTTTTTGACTTATTAATGTTCTTCTATTTGAAAGTTACAGAGCAGGCACCTGGGTTGCTCAGTCAGTTAAGCATCTGCTTTCAGCTCAGGTCATGATCTCCAGGCTCTGGGACTGACCCCTGCATCAGGCTTCCTGCTCAGTAGGGAGTCTGCTTTTCTCTCTCTCACTCTTTCTCTCTTTGCCCCTCCCCACTGCTCGTTCTCTCTCTCTCTCAAATAAATAAATAAAATCTTTATTAAAAAAATGAAAGTTACACAGCCTATTTATATTATTCAGTGATTACTTTTACATTCTTATTACACATATTTATATTTATATTTCTCAAACACATCTACAATTAAATAGTATCTATAGCCAAAAACGAAATAATCCAGTTAAGAAATGGGCAGAAGGCATGAACAGACATTTTTCCAAAGACATACAGATGGCTAACATATGAAAAGATGCTCAACATCATTCATCATCAGGGAAATACAAGTCAAAATCAGGATGAGATACCACATCACACCTGTCAGAGTGGCTAAAATTAACAACTCAGATAACAACAGATGTTGGCAAGGATGCAGAGAAAGGGGAATCCTCTCACACTATTGGTGGGAATGCGAACTGGTACAGTCACTCTGGAAAACAGTATGGAGGTTCCTCAAAAAGTAAAAAATATAATCCATCAATTGCACTATTAGGTAGTTATCCAAAGGATACAAAAATGCAATTCAAAGGGGCACATGCACCTTGATGTTTACAGCAGCATTATCAACAATAGCCAAATTACGGAAAGTGCTCAAACATCCATCAACTGATGAATGGATAAAGATGTATATATACAATGCAATATTACTCAGCCACCAAAAAGAATGAAACCTTGCCATTTGCAGTGTTGTAGATGGAGCTAGAGTGTATTAGCATAAATGAAATAAGTTAGTTAGAGAAAGACAAATACAATGTGATTTCACTCATATGAAATTTAAGGAAAAAAAGATGAACATAGGAGAAGGGGAAAAAGAGAGAGGGAGGCAAATTATAAAAGATCTTAAGTATAGAGAACAAACAGGGTGACTGGAGGGAAAATGGGAGGGGGATGGACTAAATAGGTAATGGGTGTTAAGGAGGGCACTTGTGCCTAGCACTAGATGTTATATGTAAGTGATGAATCCCTAAAGTCTATTCCTAAAACTAAGATTACACTATATAAACTAACTAGAATTTAAATAAAAACTTTAAAAAAAAATAGATAATAAATGGGTGCCTGGGTGGCTCAGTGGGTTAAGCCTCTCAGGTCATGATCTCAGGGTCCTGGATGGAGTCCTGCATTGGGCTCTCTGCTCAGCAGGGAGCCTGCTTCCTCCTCTCTCTCTGCCTGCCTCTCTGCCTACTTGTGATCTCTCTCTCTGTCAAATAAATAAATAAAATATTTTTAAAAAATAAAAATTAAATAAAAATTAAAAAAATAGATAATAAATAAATAAATAGTGAATAGTATCTATATTTTCTTGCTGTACAAGGGAAAAACTCAGCTTTCTCTAACCTCCCTTGACCCATCATATGATGTAATTATCTAATAAACTAGTTTCAGATTAATTTATTTGTATTTGTAATGGCAATTATTTTAACAACTTTTGCTTTATCTTTGGTATTCTTAATCTTACCATGCTGTGTCTAACTAAGTGCCTTTTTTCATTCACCATGTTCAGCACTTACTTTCAACAAGAGCAATCAGATCCTTCTTCAGTTCTGGGAGATTTTCTTCTATTAATGATTTGAGTATTCCATTCCCTCCTTCTGGAACTTCCTTGAAGCCTTGATTCATTTCTTCATGTCTCTCAACTCTTCTCTTGTAGAGATCAGGTCTTTATAATTTCAGCCTCTATCATGGGCAAAGAGTTCCCATATTTATTTTCCAGGCCACTAATTTGTTCTTTGTATATGCCCATTTTATGGCTCAGCCCATTTATCAAATTTTATTTTGCAATGATATTTTTAATTTCCATACATTGTTTTTTATTCTTAAATTGTTCTCTTTTTATGGCAGTCTATTCCTTTTTTTATTAGCATATAATGTATTATTTGTTTCAGGGGTACAGGTCTGTGATTAATCAATCTTACACAATTCATAGCACTCACCATAGCACATACCCTCCCCAATGTCCACCAGCTGGCCACCTCATCCCTCCCACCCCTACTCCACTCCAGCAACCCTCAGTTTGTTTCCTGAAATTAAGAGTTCCTTATGGTTTGTCTCCCTCTCTGGTATCGTCTTATTTCATTTTTCCCTTCTTTCCCCTATGATCCTCTCTTTTATCTCAAATTCCTCATATCAGTGAGATCATGTGATAATTGTCTTTCTCTGACTTATTTCTCTTAACATAGTACCCTCTAGTTCCATCCGTGTCATTGCAAGTGGCAAGATTTTATTTTTTGATAGCTGCACAATATTCCATTGTATATATATACCATATCTTCTTTATCCTTTCATCTGTTGATGGACATCTAGGTTCTTTCCATAGTTTGGCTATTGTGGACGTGGCTGCTATAAACATTTGGGTGCACGTGCCCCTTCAGATCACTACATTTGTATTTCTTGGGTAAATACCCAGTAGTACAATTGCTGGGTTATAGGGTAGCTCTATTTTCAACTTTTTGAGGAAACTCCATACTGTGTTCCAGAGTGGCTGCACCAGCTTGCATTCCCACCAACAGTGTAGGAGGGTTCCCCTTTCTCCATATCGTCACCAACATCTGCCATTTCCTGATTTATCTCATTGAGGTTTTGATTTGTATTTCCCCTACGCTAAGTGATGTTGAGTACTTTTTCACGTGTCTGTTGGCCATTTGGATGTCTTCTTTGCAGAAATGTCTGTTCATGTGTTCTGCCCACTTCTTGATCGGATTATTTGTTCTTTGGTTGTTGAGTTTGATAAGTTTTTTATAGATTTTGGATACTAGCCCTTTATCTGATATGTCATTTGGAAATAACTTCTCCCATTCTGTCAGTTGTCTTTTGGTTTTGTTGACTGTTTTCTTTGCTGCAAAAGCTTTTTGTCTTGATGAAGTCCCAATAGTTCATTTTTGCCCTTGCTTCCCTTGCCTTTGGTGATGTTTCTAGAAGAAGTTGCTGCGGCTGAGGTTGAAGAGGTTGCTGCCTGTATTCTCCTGAAGGATTTTGATGGATTCCTATTTCACATTTAGGTCTTTCATCCATTTTGAGTCTATTTTTGTGTGTGGTTTAGGAAATGGTCCTGTTTCATTCTTCTGCATGTGGCTGTCCAATTTTCCCAACACCATGTTGAAGAGACTGTCTTTTTTCCATTGGACTTTCTTTCCTGCTTTGTTGAAGATTAGTTGACCATAGGGTTGAGGATCCATTTCTGGGCTCTCTATTCTGTTCCAATGATCTATGTGTCTGTTTTTGTGCCAGTACCATACTGTCTTGATGATTACAGCTTTGTAATAGTGCTTGAAGTCCAGAATTGTGATGCCACCAGCTTTGCTTTTCTTTTTCAACATTTCTCTGGCTATTTGGGGTCTTCTCTGGTTCCACACAAATTTAGGATTTCTTCCATTTCTTTGAAAAAGTTGATGGTATTTTGATAGGGATTGCATTGAATGTATAGATTGTTCTAGGTAGCATAGACATTTTCACAATATTTTTTCTTCCAAACCATGAGCATGAAATGTTTTTCCATTTCTTTGTGTCTTCCTCAATTTCTTTCATGAGTATTCTATAGTTTTCTGAGTACAGATTCTTTGCCTCTTTGGTTAGATTTATTCCTAGGTATCTTATGGTTTTGGGTACAATTGTAAATGGGATCAACTCCTTAATTTTTCTTCTGTCTTATTGTTTGGGTATAGATATACAACTGATCTCCATGCATTGACTTTATATCCTGACAGTTTACTTAATTCCTGTATGAGTTCTAGCAGTTTTGGGGTGAAGTCTTTTGGGTTTTCCACATAAAGTGTCATATCATCTACAGCAGCCTATTCTTGAATTGTGAATGCTCCTTGAATATCTCTAAGGATACTAAGAATAATTTTTTAAATTCTTTTTCAATGTTCTCTAACTTATGTGTCTTTTAAATCTCATGTCATTGAATTTTACTACCCACTATTCCTTTTTATTGTTGTAATTATTATCCTCCAGTTCACCCACTTTCATTTCTTAAAGATTTTAATTTTTGGTTCATTGTCACTCTATCCAACAGTCTTGCTGCTTTAACGCTAGACAATTTCCATATTTACATGGATGAACTTCTGCCTCCAATAATCTTACATTCTATCTTAGCCATTAACACTAAAGGTTGTGCCTTAGACTCTGCTGACAATTTCAACCTCTCCATGATCTCAAGTTCACATAGATCATCCTCAAACTATCGTGTTGGGGAGCTTTCTCTAATACCCCAACTCTAACAATACATTCATCCAACCTGGATCGCCAATCCATTAATCCTATCATATTTTCTCTTTTTGTCCCTCCTAAATCACGTAAGTTTCATGGTCCATCATTACATTCACTCCCTTAAATTGCTTTCGATTCCTTTGTTTCACTGTCACTTTATAATCATCATTTGACCAAATCACAAGCCTGTATAAATTCTAATTTCTATTTACTTCAAACCTATGCCTGGTCAACTGAACACAGCTGAATGATGTCACTATAAATTTAAGTGGGTCCTTGAAGGGCCCAGTAATCATACTATAGTTCCCTAGTTCATTTGTTCTGCTAGTCACAGATAACTATTTCATTCCTTTCAAATATCTCAACATATCCATTCACCTCCTCATTCTCATCTGATGACTCTGTTTTTTATTTCACTGAGAAAATTGAAGCAACCATAAGAGAACTTCCACACATTCTCTTCCCACCTACTAGCCAAATTCCACCACCAGAACTTCCCAATTACCAATACCTGCAGCATATACCTTGCTTTCTTACCTTTTCCTATAAATGAGCTACCTACACTTCTATTTAAAGCCTTGCCTCCTCTTGTACACAAATCCAATCTTTCATGGACATAATTCCAGAACTCTCCCTTTTCCTTTCTATATCATCAAAGTCTTATTTTCTACTGTGTCTTTATTATCCACAAACATGTTTATGTCTCCCATCTTTCAAAACAAACATACTTTTCCTCATAAATTTATTATGTAGCAATAGATAAAAAATATAGTAATGATATGTTCTACATAAATGTTTCCTTCAAACTTATTGAAGCAAATATTAACTCATTATTTTAATGACTCTAATAGATTACTTGGGAATTGGGGGAAGACAGAAGGAAATTTCAAACATAAAGTATTTTGATTTTAAAAAATCTCAAAGTGGGGGGACTGGGTGGCTCTGTTGGTTAAGCAACTGCCTTCGGCTCAGGTCATGATCCTGGAGTCCCAGGATCGAGTCCCACATCGGGCTCCCTGCTCAGAGGGGAGTCTGCTTCTCCCTCTGACCCTCCCCCTTCTCATGCTCTTTCTCTCTCATTCTCTCTCTCTCAAATAAATAAATCAAAATTTTAACAAATCTAAAAGTACGAATAACATGAACATCAAAACAGGGCTTTGAACTCTCTGTTCTTGGAATGGAATGATCAGAGCAGACAGCCTGGTGGGTAATGCTTGCAAAGAGCATAAAAGCTTGAAGTTAAAAATCCCAGCCTTCATCCTCAGTGAGAGAGAAGCCATCCTGAACTTTCCCAAATGGAAACTGGCATGATCAAAATGTCTTGTAGGAAAGGTAACTTCAAGTTTAAGTGGGGACAGACTGATGATTGAAGAGCTAAAAAGGTACTACTGAAGCAAAGGAATAACTAAGGATACCATTAGTGGACAAGAACAGTAGAAAAACAGCAAAATTCTTAACCTGTGGTAGAAGAGCATAGAAAGGACAATCAGTAAATTTTATTATAAGTTTTCAAGACATATTTAATGCCATTTACTTTATGGCTTGAGATCTGAATATAATTATCTGTTTACTTCCTGAGAAATTTCCAAAATATTCCTCCAGAATTTGTGAATTTTCAGAAGGCCTCAGTTCTAAGAGCCATCTATTAGCTTTCAATTCCTTTCTCTGCTGGGTTAATTCACTTTATCATCTCACTCTTCCACTTGTATGGTCTAAGTTGATACTATAATAACATGAACATGGAACTCAGTCCCTTTCTTTGGTTTCCTCTCCCCTTAAAATACACTAAATATTTTATTTCCTTATATCAGGCTTTTTAGTGTTACATAGTAGGTTTTACTAAAGATTTGGGAGATGTAGCAATAGTTCACACTATAAATAATGTAACATTAAACATTAGATAACTCTATACATTAACAAAGTCACTCAGCAAATTTTATCCATTTGCATTCCAGGTTCTTGCCATACTACTTTGCTTCTTTCTCTCTCTTCTCTTTCCTCTCTCTCTCTTGTCCATCCAAAAATTTATCTAGGTATTTTCCTAAGCAAAGATTGATCCTTCCCTCAGAGAAATTATAGTGCCAGCTGTTAAGATAGTTTTAATTTGCTTCAGTTGATTGGCTGATTAGTAAGAAATTAATTATAGACTTATGTTGAAGATCATTACACAATTCCTTGATGCTAAAGAAGTAATATGAATCAATCAGAACTTTTACAGCCAGAATGGAAGATGGCACATGAATTTATGCAGTAATGACACTGTATGATACTAAATAACAGGAGTAAATTCCAAAGCAAGTATTATACTGGACACCACTGAAAGTAACGAGGGCACCTATTCTTTGCTTTACAATTTGCCAATAAATAAATAAGCATTATTTTACTTTTCTGGTATAAATCATATTTTAGGATAACCAAATAGCCAAATCTGATGAATGAAAAGGGTTTTTGTTTGTTCATTTTTAACAGGATTCCAGCAAATAAATGTGAAATGAATGAAAAAAATTTTAATTGCCATTCTTTAATTACTAACTAAATAAGGCAATGATCACCAATACATGAAACCATTAGAAAAAAGGTGGATAGGAACTTAAAACAGAAGGTTCAATTTAATACTATCTGAAATCCTCTGATCAATCTTAGTATCACAGAAAGTGAGTCAAAAAGCCATTAGATGCATTCTGAGTTGAAGTACCAGCATGTACATGTCAGGTATTTTCATAATTGTGTTTAGAGATGTATGAATTATTTCAAGCTCTATACTTATTATCATAAAATCATAAACATGCTGATTTAGGTTTAGTTTACTTTCTAGGTGAGTTCAAAATTATCATTTTCATTCAAAAAATACCTACTGAGTACCTTTTATGTTATAGGCACTGTGCCAGGTTTTGTGGATTCAAAGGTGAAAGGATCCAAACCTCATCTTCAAAGAGTTTACAGTCACATGAATGAACAAACTCTCCTAATCATATCAGAAGAGTTAAATGCAACAGTGGAGGTTATAAAAGTTGCCACCTGTTCCCCTAGAGCAGGCTTCAGAGAAGAGTGGATGCCAGAGACCACATATAAATGAGTATCTAGCTAATCTGACAATGGAGAAACTGCCATTCATTACACAAGGAATAACAAGTACCAAAAAAACAAGAGCTGTGAGAAAATGCAGCATATTCAGGAAACAGCCAGTGGTCTGGTTTGGCTAAAATAAGGGTGCATGATGTGGTGAGAAGGTAGTGGGTTTTCAGGAGGGTTAAGACTTAAGTTTATAGGGGAGGGGGAGAAATTATGAAGTACTTTGTTATAGGAAAGATTTAAACTTTATATGACAGATGTTGGATTGCTACTGCCTTTTTTAAAGCAAAAGGGTGACAGATTATATTTGCTGATGATTGATATCACCAGGAAGTCTTATGAAAGATGAACTGAAGAAGGACACCTACAGGCAAGGGAGTTAGGTGACTCTGAAACTCTGATGTGGGGGAGAAAGACAACGGGAGTGGGCCAAACAGGAAAGGTTGAATTGGGCATTGAAAAGAGGGAAAAGCTAATATCCAAATTTTAAACATAGATGATGAAGTGTGCCAATTTACTGTGTATCAGCTAAAAAAAAATATAGAGAGAGGGAGACAGAAAACATGTCTTCCAGAGCTTTCTCATATATTTGGTATGTTCCAATTAAGCAATAAGGATTCCTAGGACATTACTGAAATGTCATGGCCTTAAAAATGTCATTATTTCTCAACAAAAAGGAGAATTCGAGTTGAACAGGTTCTTCTCTGGTCTCAGAACCAAATTATCTTTCAGAGTTTATTTATATAAAGAATAAGAATTGAGTTATTTACACTCATCTAGCATGAGGAAAGAAGAGGAGAAGGAAATCTGATGACAAGGGATGTGGTGATATATGTTGGGATGAGCCCTGCATTCTAATGACATCTTTTAACAGTGTTCTTTTACAGCAGCACACTTGTACCAGCTGTTGAGTGGTTTTACTTACATCCATTTTAGCCTGTGCATTTAGATGGTATGTACCACCACGTTTCCTATTTTTAGAATATTATTTGGGCCTGTGAGTTATACAATATTCTGAAGTGCATATCTTCAACATCAAGTGCAAAGACCAGATGGATGGAAACTATTTCTTACACTCAGTGATTTATTTAAGTCTCCACCTGGCTCTTGAATTCCACGCAGTATTTAAGTCTGGATAATACAACAAAACCATGTCTGAGTCTATGACATGTCCATGTACTTAGGGGGCATGCAATCTAATGGAAAGACAATACACATAGCTGCATTTCCTATAAGTAGTCTGACTTATAATAAATATAGATATATTTTCCCACCGACTCTCTACCTATCCAAAAATACTTCTTAAAATGCATTTCTTGTCTCTTAGCACATTTCTTTGTGATCCTACAGAATGAAAGAGTAGAGATGATAAGTGAGGAAAATGAGAATTAGGCAGGAAAGACCAGCAGTGAAAATGCCAAGGGAGGTGAAGAAATAAAGAGAAAAGACTATGCCTCACTCCCAGAATACAAGTAAGGGTGCATGGAGGCCAATGCCTATGAGTTCTACATCTATAAAGAAAAAATTTCAGGTGCACCCGGGAGGCTCAGTTGATCAAGAATCTGCCTTAGGTTCACATCATGATTTCAGGGTCCTGGGAACTAGCCGTGCCTGGCTCCCCACTCAGTGGGGAACCTGCTTCTTGTTCTCTCCCCCTGCCATTCCACACACACACTCTCTCTCTCTCTCTCTATAAATAAATAAATAAATAAATAAATAAATAAATAAATAAAACCTTTAAAAACAAAATTCCAAAAGAGAGACTTATCAATTAGTCACTACGTCACTACCCTGAAAAATATCTGCAGAAAGTTGGCCAGAAGAAATAAAATGGCTATTACCTTAAAAGAAGCCAAAGTGAAATGAATTACTAGTCTGTGTGGTAAAACTCAAGCATAGCATGAAGGACTAAGGCTTTGGGGCCACAGAGGACTAGATTTCAAACTTCCACTTTTCTACTTATCAGCAAAGTGACTGTAAGCAAGTCATTTAATCCTCCAAGCCCTGAGTGCTTTTTCATTTACATGCCAATAAGAATATCCAACTCAGGGCTGTAGTGAGAATTAGATTATATAATGTTTGGGAAGCATTATGTGTGCCACTAGTATACCACTAAATGGTAGCTATTATGTAATAGGCACTAATAATGACTTAGTTGCCCCAGTATACTCAATAAGTCATAAGCAAGATGTCTTTGCAGAAGGTGTTCTAGGACGGACAAGGAAAACTGAGAAAACTAAATGGAAAAGGCCAAAGATGTTTATGACTGGATTAAAACATGAAAACAAAGGTTATAGCTAAATAAGGGAACTATGACATATGGTCAGTCAAAGCAAAATCAGTCTTGTTTTGTGGGAATAAATGATCACTATTTCTCTAAAGCTGTATTTAAAAAAAAAAGGCTTTTTTTGTCCAGTTGTTTAGGACAATATTGATAAAGATGGTTTCCCAGTTATGACCTGCTAGACATTTCTGGAAAAGTTAAACTACCCAAATCACTTTTTCTTTTTTCACTCATGTGTTTTTTCCCTTATTCAGTAAATGTGTTAGGTGAATGAATGGATCAATCAATCAATCATCACTCCATAGATTAGAAACCCAAAGTACCACCCATCTTAATGCATGAAATAAAGTACAGTGTTACTCTTTCAATAAAATCACTGGAAAAAGAAAGTTGCAGCTATTAGGAATGGCATTTTTCAGCAAACAACTCTGAATTAAATGAGTTCTATTTTACTTTTGCCCATTATTTAAATATGCCATAAGCACATGCTGCAGAAGTGTCCAAAAGGCAAGTAACTTTCACTCTATGTCTCTCAATTACCACTTTTTATGTAAACCTATTCCAATAGCAGAGATAATCACCCAGCCTTTGGTGACCTGGAAGCCCTCCAGGAATCAATTTGGATCAGCAAAGCTTTGCTAGCCTTACATGCTGGCTTCTCAAACTCTCCCTACACTGTGGCGGGAATACGCTGCCCTGATTAGCAATCCACTTCCCCATTTCTTTCTTTCCCCCTCCCCCATTTCTTTTGATAAGAATCAAATCCCAACCTTCAAATTTCCTCTACTCCCTCCCTGCGAAACATGTAAAATGACTCTTTCTGAAATACAATAAAACATCATTAGAAGGCTCTTCACAATGTCAAATTTGGTTACACTGAATGCCAATTCATAGAATATCAGGCTAGGAAACGCATTGTTAGGTATGCCATCTTACGCCCTCCCACCTGTGTAATAATTGGGCCATAATGATTCAAATGATCTTCAGATAGCTAGCTCCCTGTTGTCCAGAATTAATCATGACACTGTGTCATTTCATGAGCAGGTGGCCTCCATGTTTGGTATTACTAACGGCATTACTGAACTCAGACTCCCTACTTCCTAACATGAATCCATAATGGTAGTCTTAGAACTAACTTTGCCTCTTACTAGCTGAGTTAGCGTAATAAATTTACTTAGGCTCTTTATGCCTCAGTTTCTTCAGTTATACAATAGAGAGAACAGCACCTACCTCTGAAGGTTGTGTTGAGAATTAAATGAGTTAACACATATAAAACCTTAGAACAGGACTTGGTAGACAGTAAGAATTCTAGAGGAAACAGCTGGTGAGGATTTTGAGTTTTATTTAATTGGAGAGCTACATATGGAAGAAGGGCTACTGCCATTCACGCTTAATGAACTGTTTGGCTCTGAAGTGCAGCTTACTTAGAAAGGTACATGGATCAAACGATGTCATTCATAGACTAAAAAGAATGTGGTAGGGCAGGGAGGACATGTATTCCCAGTACAATCTGTATGTATTTATTATCTACCAGGGAAGTTACAGGCCATTAAGGTATTAATATTCCTTCTCTTCATTCACATTGATGGAGATTGAACTTCTAAGCCATAGGCCATCTTATCCCTTAGTACTGATATCACAGTCCAGAGCTTTGAACTGTTTATCATGAAGGTGGGCTTTGCATGAGTCTTAGATATTGGTTCCCAAAGCTTCCCATCTGGCTACGTGAAAGTCATCTGCAATGCATGCTAAATATAGATCCTAAGTCCCATTTCTGAACATTTTGATTCAGAAAGTCTTGGGATAGGGCTTGGGAATCTGGTAATTCTGAGGCATGGTCCAGATTTGAGAATTAACCCTGCCAAACAGGATAATTTTTTTTCCACTGAAGTAGAAACAGCTACTTTGGGGGGGAATATTTAACTTATTTTCTTCATCCAATTATACTCCTCCAAACTCTACATCCTCAGTCACATAGTATATTTAACAGCAAAAATTCTAGCCATCTTACAGACTGTAGTAGATCTCCTCAGCTTCCATTTCCTCTTTTCCTCTAGTCTCATAGTCAGGTTTTGGCAGAACTGACCCATCTCCAGCTCTGGCGTTGTTGTGGGGAAGGTACTGAATGAGTCAAGGCAATCTGTGCATCCTGTCTTCTTGGCCACAGGAATAAATATGAACTTAATTTGAGCAAATGTGATGAGATATTTTCAGAGGCTTCTTAGAGGAGCTTCTTCTGTTTTGCTCTCTTTCTCTCTCTCATGGGAGGAACTGACAGAAAAGAATTCTCTGTTCCACCAAAAATAAATGATATAGCATTAAACACCAACCTGGATGCTCTTGACAGGGGCTTAGAAACTATGAAAGAAGTCAGATTTAGAATGAAGCCAGCACTGTGGAAAATTAAATGCAGGGACAGAAACAACTCATGTCCCAAGAGACATCACTCAGCAACCAGACAAAGCCTCACATGAACTTCACCTTACCATTGAACATTTTAGATACATAACCCAAAATACTTCCTGTATTGTTGAAGGTGATTTGAGCTGCATTTTCTAGTCTTCGAAACCAAAGCATCTCTACTAATTCATAGTCCATAACTAATAGTTCAAAGCTTCATAATGTTGGTCTTGTTCTCAACATCACAGTTAATCCAAAAGCCCTGTGTAGAACACTTGCCCATCCTATTTTTATAACTCATACTCAGGTCTGCAACTCTGATCTTCCCAACTCCTTGTGTATGTCTCAGGGACAACTAGGGTCCCATACTCCCTCACTTTTCCTCCTGTCTTACTGGTTACTCCTTCTAAGGCTTCTNCCCCCCCCCCCCCCCCGGTTCAGTCCTTAGACCAGTTGTCTCCCCTGTCCTCACTTATTTCCTCAATGATTTCATTCAGTCTTGTTTATGTGCTAATGATTTCCAAACATATGACTAGACTTCTTTCCTGAGCTCTGGACTCACATCAAATTGTCTACCTAACATATATGTTTGGATATCTAATAGTCATCCCCAAACTCAATGTTACAAAACTACTGAGCATCTGATCTCCTCTCCTCCACCCCCTGAAATATGCTCCTTCTGAAGTCTTCTCCATCTAAATTGATGATAATCCAGCTTTCAAGTTGCTCAGGTCAAAAGCTTTTGAGTCATCCATGTTTTTCTCGTATTCTCACATCCAAAAGGTCAGTGTATTCTATTGGTCCTACCTTCAAAATACATACAGAATTCAGATACTTTTCTCCAACTCCACTGCCATCACCTGAAACGAGCCAATGGGAAATCTTCTAATGAGAGCTGCCACTCAGAGGAATCTCGTATCTTCCAGGAACAGGTGTATCAGGAACAGACTTATTTTAGTAATCCTGCAAGTACTCTTTTGTAGTCTGGAAACAACTTGTCCAAAAGGTGCCTTCAGGGTGAATATAGTGATGAATTTTAATGCTGAGGCACCAATTAGGCTTCCTGAAGCCAGAGACTGGAGGGAGTGCACCTTTTTTGTGGCCCTCACACCATTTTTCTTTTTGTCTCTTCATTTGTCCTAGCTTACAGATTTATTGTCATCTATATTCCTTACCCCATTTATTGCCTTGATCATACATTAGCCTATTGATCTGGTCTAGTCCCCCACCTGGCCAAACCTTACCTGTGACCAGTGAAGCAAGGGGGTAAAATTAGAAGCAACAAAGCTTAACTCTCTTCCATATACAAGGAAATAGGGGCACAGTGTGGTGGGAAGAAAACTGAATGAGATGTTAGTAAACCTGCCCTATCTCTTATCTAACTAGGATAGTCCAGATAAATAATTTAGCCTATAAAACCCCAGTTTCCTCAACTATAAAATGAGGATAATTTGTTTTTGTAAAACAAGGATAATAAAGTGACATCTATCTAAACAAATGAATTGCAATCAAGATTAAAATAACCATTATAATAAACTAAAAAACTTACACAATTAATAAGAAAAACCCAATTAAAAAAAAAAAGAAACGCAAGACAGATGTCCAGTCAAGTCCTATAGCTACACCAAACTGTACTATAATAGAATTACATATGAAAGAAGAGTTAATGGTACAAGAGAATAATTTATAAGTACCACATGAGTACAAAAAAGTAGATGTTATGGTAATTTATAGGAGAGGGAGATCAGCTGCCGCTCTGGAGGTCAAGAAAAAGGTCAAAGTAAGATGATTACTAACGAAGGTTTTAAGTTGTACAGATGAGGTTTAAATCTACCAGTATGACTTTGAGCAAGTAAGTTATTTATTTGACCTCTTTCAGTCCAGTCTGTTCATCTATAAAATGGGAATTTTGAGACTAGATAATAAATTGTAAATGTTTTCAATAAATTAATAAATAAAATAAAAATGCTGTACAAATAGAACTTTTGTCCTGATAATAGGGTTATAATAATGTTTTTAGAGTTCACATCTTCATTCTTAATTTCTCTCCCCAAATTATTTAGATATCTTGTATTTTTATTTAAACATATATGAGAAAGAATGTTAACATCATGTACTCATGTTTATCTGTTTCACTTTGGAGAAGAATTCCATGTTCCCTCCTTATGTTTATATCAATGTATGTACCATATGTTTAACTAAACTAAATTTAACTGAAGAAATCTCTCTACAATTAAATTTTACAAAGAATAAACGTTAACTATTGTTATTTCTAAACCATCACCACCATCAGTTGATCTTAACTATAGAATGAATATATGCAAGAATGAATCTGTATGGGGGCACCTGGGTGGCTCAGTCAGTTAAGGGTCTGACCCTTGATTTCGCTCAGGTAGGGCTGGGCATGAAACCCGCTTAAGAGTCTCTCTCTTTGCCCCTCCCTCCTGCTCTCTCTCTCTCTAAAAAAAAAAAAAAAAAAAAAAAAAAAAAAAAAAAAAAAAAAAAGTATGTGTGCGTGAAATTCAGTTTGTTCAGTAGATCAAAACATCTGCTATTTATAAGACAAAATCAGCCAGAAAGGTCCTTATCTTTTATGGATTTTAATTCTTTAACACAAATTATAATTGTTCATATCTGGTGTCTTATTTCAAAATATATATTTATGTAATCAAATACATTGAGATATTTTTGTACTTTGACAAGGCACTGAATGGACCTTCCGGATTTTATGTATGGAAGACACAATTCTAAATGACTAGCAAATGATGATATAACTAGATATTGACAGAATCCACATTTCCCACCTCTTTTTTCAGTTAGGTTTATCTTATAACTTGGTAGAATGAAATCATCCATCAGAAAATATGGGAAGTATATTTTCTAGAAAATCAAAATGTACTTTATTCATTATTTATTTAGAACTGTCTTTGTTTCTAAAAGTAATACGTGATGAATCTGAGACAGGATCTCCCTGCACTTAGATTGATATGTTTGGCATTTACAGTGGATGATATTACAGCCTATGTGTGAGTTATTTTGAGAGGAAAGGTGAAATAATTTATGTTTTAAAATTTATGTTACAAAATAATTTACTTCAAACAAATTGAAATTTTAGCTATTTACATTTAAATTTTTAAAATTTCAGTTATAATTTTTCATAAATTGGTCAGATGCAGAATTTGAAAATATATCTAGTAGAGAATATATCTATATATCTAGATATACCTTGGAAAATATATCTTTAATCATGATTTAATTAGGAAAACTGAAGCCACCCTAGGTTTTGGTATAGAAATCAAAACAGAGAATTATATACTTACACAATATTGAAAGGACTGGAGGAATGAAGGTAAGGCTAGTTTCAGAAATTCTACAAGTGAGTTGATCACAGGGAAGCTGATCTGTCTAGTGCATCAAAATGAGTAATTCTTAGAAGCTCCAAAGTCAAAGAAAACCATTGCTGAGTATCTTGGTTAACTACTCAGAACTCTCTACCTAGCTGAGCACAAACCAATACAGAAGGGAACTGCAAAGCAGTAACAGGTGCACTTTTAGCCACTTTGGCTAGAAAATCAAGTGGGAATGCTAACAGAATCCTTTCAAGTAGAGAAAATTACGCATTTTCTAGGATTATGTCACCACTTTTCATGGGTGCTCTTAGAAGTTCTACATCTTGGGGAAAACTACAACCTGTTGTGACCTTGGCAATAAATGAGCCTGTATTGTATTAAGTAGAAAATCCCAAGTCTTAATCAGATCAGAGCCAGATGATCTTGTCATCTCCCCATGATCGTTCGGATTCCATTTATTCACCCCCACCCCCCGGGGCCCCAGCAACATGTGGTCAGTTCTTCCAAAGCTAGCTTATGTCAACCCCACTTCAGGATCCCTTCTCAATCTGTTTTCCTCACATCTCATGATCCCTTTAATATCTCTATACCTGGACCCTTTTGCCTTAGTACAAGCTTGACTTTGCTGTCTGTTCCAACGTTCACAGGGATTAGAAAAATGCTGATGGCTCAATATTTTGTGTATGCTGTGTAAATTTATGTGTGACAAATCCATCAGGGACTGCAGGCAGGGGATGTGATAAAAATTCTCATTCCTTGAATCTACTAAAGCGGAAAAAATACCAGAATGTGGCAAATAAGGGAAGCCGCAATAGTTAATTATCATGACACACAGCTCATCTGTAATTAATCCTTTTCTTCAGCAGGATTCTGCAACTGTAGCATTAAAAAAAAAACCCAAAAAACAAAACAACAACAACAAAAAAACA
This sequence comes from Ailurus styani, assembly GCA_002007465.1. Taxonomy (NCBI): domain Eukaryota; kingdom Metazoa; phylum Chordata; class Mammalia; order Carnivora; family Ailuridae; genus Ailurus; species Ailurus styani. The sequence goes on along the minus strand of LNAC01000162.1, from coordinate 475,518 downwards.
GGTCAGATGATGCTTTAATTAAGGCTGTACAGTGTTGCTGCTTCTACAGCAACAAGAACTGTTTTTTTGTCTATAGGTGTGTGTGAAGCACTACAAATATTTTCTTAACATCTTCACAGAGTGCTGTTTAAGCATCTTTGCTAGCATTATGTCTGGAGACAGACTGATTACAATTCAAAGGAGTTTTTCCGTTCTCCTCACACCCATCTTAAGAGCCACTAAAACAATCTAAATGTCATGCCAATGGGAGGAGACGCTCTCACCAAGGAGCTGGAAATGAAACACGAGGTACCACTGCAGTTGGGAATAGCACTGTCTTGAAATTTACAACCCTTTTAACCAGCTGCCCAGGCTCAGATCAAGGGCCTGTGGCGTGTGCTTACTTGACAAGATCTGACTGGTAGTGAATCCACTACTGTCACCCTGAAATATTGATCCCCAGCTGCGATATTCAGTGGTGGGATGTATATTGTGAGAAGGTAATACAGAAAGGAAAATTTAAGTCATTCTATTGTGTCTGCAATTCTTTTATAAACTATTACATGAAATACTGGCAGTGTGCCCTAGCTAGGTCCTATTTAAAAAAACAAAACAAAACAAAAAGTCTTGTCCTATGTTTACAAAGATATTGCTATTGCCAAAGCAGAGAGCTGCACTGTGATAGACAGCGAGTGCTCACCATTATCTGTGTTCTTTTCTTTGGTGAATGGTCAGTCACATTTCCCAGACCTACTGCAATTAGATAGGGTCATGTGACTTGTTCTTACAATAAAACCTGAGAAGAAGCATATGTGTCATCTCCATGTCAAGGCAGTTTAGAATGATGGTGCCTTCTCTATCTTCTCTTTCTTCTTTGTTAGTCAGCTGATTTCAAATAATCCAATGAAGTACTTCCAGGCCCCAGAACATGAAAGAAGCTTATGTGGAAGACCTCCGCCCCACCCCCACCATCCACTCTACCAACTTGCATTAAACTATGACATAAGCAAGTAAATCCTCATTGTGTTATGTCACTGAGTGGGAAAGTTTATGTTAGTGCTTCACCTATGCTGGCTAGTACATGTGCCACATTTTTACATGTATTTGTATTATTCCCCTAGTTCCTCCTGTGATTAGTAGTAGTATGTATTTGCAAGACACTTGGCTAAATATGAGGATCTGTTGAGATTTTTGTGGCATAGTTTGTATGAATAGCATTTTTCTCTACACTACGGCAAACTAATTACCCTGGTCTAAAAACCTTAGGTTTCCCTTGACCAAAGTAATCTACTTGAACAATCTAATCAAGAAGTGACCAAGATTTGTCATTAAGTAGTCTGTTTCTAAATCCGAGAAAAAAAATACCTAATTCAGCACTGTAGACTTTAATAAATTTACAAGTAAAATATGTTGCCCTAGCCAGGATTATGGAGTAGCCAGAAAAAGTCCTCTCTTGTTAGGAGGGCTCCAGTGACAGTCCCTGTGGGTCTGTCAGGCTACATTGCCTACAGACGGTAGGCAATCATTCTCCTGTTATAAACTGTATATAAACTGCATAAATTATAAAATGCATATTGACTTCTACCTGCTTTATTTGGTGGGATGATGTTATCTATAACCCATAGAGCATTTGCCAAGCAATGGGAAGGGATCCTTTGTATATTTTGCTCAGTATAGCCTATAAGCAAAGGAATTTGCCTCTTTTTTTTATTATTATTCATTTGAGAGAGACTGAGACAGAGAGCGCATGGCAGCAGGGAGCATGAGCAGCAGGGAGGGGCAGAGGGAGAGGGAGAAGGAGACTCCCAACTGAGCAGGGTGCCCAATGCAGGGCTCCATCGCAGGACCCTGGGATCATGACCTGGGCTGAAGGCAGCTGCTTAACCAGCTGAGCCAGCCAGGTGCCCTAGGAATTTGCCTATTGTTTGCCCCAGGAATATGATACTGTTCTCCTTACTGGAGATCTCTGTGGTTCTGATAAATGACTCTCTGAGATCATACTTTTGAGGTTCTCAAACAGATCTGGCTGCTTCTGTACATTAAAAATTTGCAAACATCAGCTTTCTGGAAAGATAGAGGGATAAGGGATGGGAAAGATGAGGAATAGACGGACATTAAAGCCTTGATCTTTTCCATCTTATCTCCAAAAAAGTAAATTCAACCAAGTTCCCCTAGACAAATCATTTCCATTTGCATACCTTTTTATTATACATGATGATAATCACCTCAATGCTGTTCCTTTCTTCAAAAGCAACTGAAGCTCTGAGACATAGAAATTTAAGCCAGCCTCTTCAGTTCTTTGCCTCAGATTTCATAATAATAAGGGGGCTGCCTTGGCCATTTGGAAATCACCTGAGAAGCAGAAAGCCAGTAGTAATCCTTTTATACCCACTTTACCCCTCCAGGCCCTACACCCGATTCTGGCAGAAGTTGGCAAAGACATGTGGCAACTGGTTTCACTACTAAATGAAATTATGTTTCTTAGAAGTATTACTATCACCACTGAGAAATCGAAGCCATTTTATCATTCTTCCCACAGTAGGTATGTGACCTGCTTTGAATGCACCAAATAGCAATTGCCTTTTAGCCCTAGAGCCCCATCTTAATGGACTCTGAAAAAGTGATGAAGTAGGATTATAAAAACCAGAAGAGAAAGAGCTGTTATTGGTGTTAAACTGTTTCAGGCCCCAGAGATTGACTTTATTTGACTTTTTTTTTAAAAGATTTTTATTTATTTATTTGACAGAGAGAGATCAGATCACAAGTAGGCAGAGAGGCAGGCAGAGAGAGAGGAGGAAGCAGGCTCCCCGCTGAGCAGGGAGCCTGATGCGGGACTCTATCTGAGGACCCTGAGATCATGACCTGAGCTGAAGGCAGAGGCCTTAACCCACTGAGCTACCCAGGCGCCCCTGACTTTCATGAATGTATGTGAGATCACGAATGTTTTGACAAAACCCACATATATGCCACATATATGCCGTACAGGAAATGTGCCCACAGTACTCAGGCTGTCTGCTCTTGGTAAATAGAAGCTATGTTATAGCACTTTCTATTGCGTGAGGACTGGTCTGTGATACTCCAGTGTTAGGACAGTATTTGTTGGTAGCTATTGAAATGGAGACATGGGGGCTGTTAGAAATACTTTCTCAGTTGTCATCATGACACCAGCAGAAAAGAACTGGTCCACTTGTGACATACACTTCTCCCAATTCCTCCTCTTATTTCACTAACCCCACCATTACCTTTAGTAGTATAGGAAGGAAGGTAGGACACACAGATGAATGAATGAATGAATGAATGAATGAATGAATGAATGAACGAAATCAAGAGCATTTAATGAATTCCACCAATTATATAGTTTTGATTTTTTTCCTTCTTTTCATTATTAACAATAATCAGGCAAATTCCTAAACTTAGAATTACGTATGCAAATATTCTGTGCTTTCTTTGTTTAAAAGTTGTTAGCAGCTGCTACTAGGACATCAGAATGTAAATAGTATCAGGTGTGTATTATTATACCCAGCTGAATAGCTGCAGCACTTACACCTAATTCCATATGTTATACTTAACCCTTACCTCCCTGCAATAATAGTGGTTCTTATGTAACGTTTTCCTGAGCTTCTCTCTAGTAGCCCTTGCCAATAGTAATAAAGAATGTATGGATAATTAAAAAACCACAGAGAACTCAAAAATCTCACTCTAGGCAACAGCTTCTCAAATCCATTCATCTAAGAGTTGACCAACATACCAGGTTATCTTTTCTCTGTCCTGTCCATTGTCTGGGGGTGGGGAAGGTGAGGTATGGGTGGGGGACTTAGAGCTATAGAATAGATAAAGTGGTGAAGGAAGAAGAAAAAGAGATCCAAATGCAGTAGTCTACATTTTAGATAATTACTCCCTAAAAAATAAAAGCACAATGTCACTCGCCAGTCAATAAGCATCTTCATTGTAGAATATACTACAGAAAAAATGTTGCACAGACCCTGCACACTTAGAGCTAAATATCTGATTGGAGAGATGTTATTAATATGGAAGAAATTTATTTCAGAACATGTAAGTCTAATGGGAATCAGAATTCACAAAGGTAAGAAATGGTTGTAGGCCAGCATAAAAATTTGAGTTAGGCCTTTGAAGGATAATTTTTATGTTAGTGTGAAGAAAATAATGACTTAGAGTTCTTGCAAGTCAGGCTCTAAGTCATCTGATTACCCAATGGCACCAAAAGGCTAGAGCCCAGGTGGACATAAAGAAGTATTTCCTCACATTAGAAATGTGTGCTATTTAGGGCTACTTTGATACTATGTCCTACTGTTATTTGGAAAATAAAATGAATAGGGAATTCACTATTAAAAGGGGCACTATTATGCTTCTAAAGTAAGAAGGACAAAAGGGAAGGCCTAAGTCATCATTTCTGTTCAATATGCCAGATAGAAAGAAAAGGTCCATTTTTTTTGTCACCTACTAAATGACAGGCCACATGCTAAGCACTTTTCTTGAGATGCCTAGTTTTTTCCCTCACAATACCATCCGAGGTAGTTATATAGCTAGGATTTATCTAAGTCAGAATTCCAGTCTCCAAAGCCTAAGCCCCTTCTAGAACCCCGTGCTATCTTATCTGGACCACATATTGGTCTATCAACATTTGAGCTGCTCGGTAGAACTGAACAGCAGAGCAAATTAACTGAAGGTATGGTCTAGACCAGCTTTCATTTGGGTCAGCTGTAGATTATTGGCTTAGAAAGGCCAATAACATAAGTGAACAATTTGCCAAAACCATACAATAATATTTCCACTAACTCCACTAAGCAATGGAATATAAGATTCACCATCCACACACACATATATGCACAGACCCACACAGAAGTACACACACATGCAAGCACAAACACCCTCACACACTCCATGCACACATCACCACTGCCCCCTTCACCACACCATACCATACACACACAAACACACATAATCCTTTGATTCCCACACTTCTCTCTAAAACAGTCCAGCTCCTGGCACATCACCAAAGGCAAAGCTGGTTATTTGGCAGCTGAGGAAGTTTAGCTGGAGTCACTTCGAGGGATCTGGGATCTTAAATATTCACTACTTAATTGGCTCCATCGACCTCTTAATTCTATAGCTGGGGTACCTACAAAGAAATCATCAGCTTTTCCATGGCTATTTTTACAAACACAAAATGATGAAATACAGGCACATATCACAAAGACTATAAAAACCTAGGACACTGGACCCAGGCTGCAGGCCCTCCCTCACTCCCACTCTGGTCGCTGCATCCTTTCCTGGGCATAGTTCCCACAAAAATGTGTATTTCTCTGGGCTTCTGGCAAGGTAAGAGGTGAGTGAGTCATCATGGACCTTCAGAAAGGCCCATCCTTGAAGGCAAGGGTTTCGGGGGATTTGATAGGAGAGCCATTTGTCAGTAAATTCTTAAGTGTGATCAGACCTGAGATGGAGCAAACCTGTGCCTCAAGCCGCAGACCAACCCGGAAGCACACTGACTGAAAATGTGGAATTGGGATCTTGTCCCTCCTCTCCTCCGATACCCACAAAATAAAAAATACATACTTCTGGTTTCTACGGACTTTTGATCCTATTACCTCTGGTCTCAAAAAATGTTCCAGGACTGAAAAGCAGTTACTAAAGCCTGACATATGAGCTTCAGGCAGTCTTTTTACAGCATCCTTAATTTGCAGTCAGGTTTGGTCTCACTTATTCTGTGGGAGACTCCCTGTGCCCTTTTCCTGTGGGCTCATATACTTTCTCTCTCTCTCTCTTTCACCTTTAGGGGTTCATTTGCAGAGATGTTTTTGTCACCTGTTGGCATGTGAGATTTAAAAGGGTCTTTGAGATTTAAAGAGGGCACTTAGGGGCATGAAAGAGATCTTGCGCACACCTTTCCGGGGGGTACAGTCTGAGCAGGGAGCACCAATGCCTGGCCTAAATCTCTGTGTCTCTTACCACTGACTTGGATTTCTAAGTCTCTGATTACTGTGGAAAGCAGAAGCATTTTCACCTTCCTGTGGCTGTACACAAGGCTTAGGAGAAATTCTGAATCATTTCCTGTTGAGAATTATAACATTAGTGTAGGAGGGGAGAAATTAATATTTTAAAAACTTTCACAAGATCAGAATTTTTCTTTTGGTGTCTCCAAATTTCAATTGACTCAAACTTTAATTATAAACTGAATAAAGATTTTTTAGAATTTTATACCGCTGTGTGATAAGTTTTTAATTTCTGCCCTCTTACTATTCTATGTGGTAGGGGATAGAATTGAACACAGCAAGGCAGTCGGGGCGGGGGGCATGCTGATGCTGAGTGAAAATTAAATGACCTAATGAATTACTCTTTGTTAGTAATTTCCAACATCTCTGCCAGGTAATTTCCATAGAAATTTGGATGCCTTATCCAAAATAAATGATGTTAAAGGTTTTACCATAGTAGGCCAGCAGGGAAAAATTTGGGGAATTTGTAATGTACTTCAGGTCCTACCATACAGATAGCAACATATTGCCCATGGATGAGCCAACTGTGGGCTTATGCACATAGAGAGATAGGAGGGGGAAAATGTCATTAATCTCTATGTCAAAAGCTTTTTTTTTTTAAACCACTGAGTATTTAAATGATTCATTCCACTGAATGCTAAGTAAGAAGAAATCAACCTACTTTCTTATGGTCTTTGCTTCTGATTTACATCACAGGCTGTAAGTTTCAAGCCCTCCAGACTCTAACTGAGACTATTCCTGGCATTTGCTCATCTCATGGGTAATGTGATACAATTTGGGCAGTGGTTGTTTACAACTGGCCCTTTGTGAGTAGCTAAAAGAGAGATGATGGACCTAGATCACTAAAATGGGCAATCAGCAGGCTGCAGGTATAAAGCAACACGGCCTCTTTGTTGGTTTGAATGCCCACATTGAAACAGGATGATTTCACCTGGTGCAGCACCCCTCAAAAGATAGAATCTCCACCTCTCTGCTCATGCTCAAGTGCCTATAGATGGGATTAGACTGGAATGTGCCACCACAGAAAAGCATGACCACACAGAATTTATAGATTTAAATAGGCAAAATGTTATGAGAAGCAAGTAAACTGATATTATGTGATGACAGGCACAGTTCTCCTAGTCCTTATACTCTGGTTGGGGGAACATGACCCTCTCACATGAAACAACAATAGAACAATGCAAGAAAACCTAAACACAAGTGCTAGACTGTGTGGCAATAGACTATATGCTGTTAGAGAAATGTAGGGACAGCTTCAATTAGTAGATAAGATTTGAGGTAAGTTCTGATTTTAAATGGAGAGATCCTCAGGAAAGAGGCCAAGGACTGGCTTGGGCTGGACCAAGTGAGGACAACAAATGGAAACTTTTTTTTTAGAGGGTGGAGGGGCAGAGAGAAAGGGAGAGAGAGAATCTCAAGCAGGCTCCACACTCAGTGGACCCTGAGATCATGACCTGAGCTGAAATCAAGAGTTGGATGCTTAATCAAATGAGCCACCCAGGTGCCCCAGAGACTCTATTTTTATTATTCCATTCATTTGATAAATAAATGAGGAACCTCTATATGCCATGTAGTCTGCAAGATGCTAAGTATACTGTATGGAGCATAACATAGAAACCTAGGGGAAACTAAGTGAAGGAAATGAAAGAAAAGGTATATGAAGTAAAGAAATATGGAAAAACACTCCTTCAGCAGAAGAAATATGTATGCCCCACTCTATAAAAAGATTGCTATTGAAAAGAACATTTGTCCTAGTTGTAAACAAGCAATAGAACAACAACAAACCAAGGTGGAATGTTTCTTCTTGGGGCCTTACATTTTATTTTTTAAAGACTTTATTTAATTGACAGAGAGAGACACAGTGAGAGATGGAACACCAGCAAGGGGAGCGGGAGAGGTTGAGAAGCAGGCTTCCTGCCGAGCAGGGAGCCTGATGCGGGGCTCAAACCCAGGACCCTGGGATCACAACCCGACACCAAGGCAGATGCCTAACGACTGAGCCACCCAGGCGCCCCATTACGTTTTTTTTTTATTCCACAGTTAGTAGACTCTTTATTTCTAACATTATTTACTACGTAAATAAACACACAGCACTTGAATTCAAATCTTTTATCTAAATTTCATGCATTTCTGAGATTAAAATGTTTTCAAGAGTTAAAACGATAAGAAATATGAATTATTTTCTTTAGAGTTGTATGGTGTAGTGGAAAGAGTTTAAGAATTAGAGTCAAAAGTCTAGCTTCAAATGCCATTCCTACCACTTATTAGCTATGCTCTTAGGCAAATTACTAATTATTTCTGAACTTCAGGTTCCTCATTTGTAAAAAGATCCAAACAACAGGGTTGTTGTGAGACTCAAATAAGGTACTGTAGGTCTATGTGTCATGAGCTAGAAACCATTATGGCAATAGTAATTCTAATTATTGTCTGTGCAATAAAGAAGATGTATATTATGCTATATCATGTTTTGGGGTCCTTTTGCTTTTGCTTTAGATCTCTTTCATTGCCCAGGACAATGTCTGGCACTTAGTAGATAATAAATGTTTGTTGAAAGAAAGAATAAAAAGATAATCCTTCTGGCTATCTTGAAAGAAGTTGTGCTCTGAATTCTTTTTCTAAGAGTGCTTAAGAATATTTCAGTTGTTTGATCAAGGTTTACAATATACAGCCTTAGAATAGTCTTTGTTTTCTACCTGTCTGCAGCAAACCAACTCGTCCTTACTGGAATCAAACCCAGAAGCCCATGCTCATCTCAGACTACAGTTTCTTCTAACCTGAAAAAAAAAAAAAAAAAAAAAAAAAGAATCAGCCTAGATGACAGAAAAAGATGAAGGTGTGTACTGAGCCCAGTCCTATAGCCTAAGATGTGTGCAGGTTTAAGAGGCCTATTTCCTAAATGATGCATGGATCTAAGAGAAAGGAGAGGCACGATTTGTGTCCTTTTTTAGGAAAACAGATATAATGAGCTCACACTTTCAGCTTCCACTCATCCAAACAGTGAGTTAGGGAATCACAGAACAGTGCTTCTTTCTAGAATCCCTCGTTACCAGACTTTCAGACATATCGTACCCTTCACTTTCCTAGATTTTCACCTCTGTGTAATGCATACAGACATATGGGTAAATCAACAACAACCCTCAAGGAAGCTATAACCACCCAGCATGTACATTTTGCAGCTCCTTCAACTTGCTTCCCATCCTGCCTATCCTCTTGCACTAATCAGGTTTGAATGCCCGAGCTTGTCACCTGGTATACAAAAATGCAGTCTAACACTGTATTTATTAGCAACCCATTTCCCTTATGTTTAATTTATTGTTACATTTTTTAAATGTACAAACAGTTATACCAGTTTTATACACAAAACCACAGGTACCGTTTTGTAGCTGTCAAAATTCCAGCAGCCTGTGGAGAGAGACAGTTGAATAGATGTCCTATGCTGCCATCTAGTGCTTTTGTTAAGACACGGGCTTGTTCGTGTTTCTGGAAATGAGGAAACAAAGGCAGCTCAAGGCGCCCAAATTCTGGAACAGCTACTGATATGCATTATTAAACAGATGCATTTATGACACTTGGATCATATTCCCTGGAACGAAGCAACTTAACTTGTTTTCACACAACGGCAGCTTACATCCCTGCTCCTGCCTGGCAAAGCTCTGGCCTTCTACCCTGGAGGCACCTGGTTTAAATCCAAACTGACTGGGCAACAAAATGTCCCTCTGAGACTCTTTCTACAGCTCCCATCTGGCTAAGGTTCTGTTGGCATGTCTCATCTTCCAGGAGGGATGATTTGATCTGAATGCCTTGTCTATTCAGTTTTGGGAGAAGGTACAAAGGAGACAGACAGCTTTTTTTTTTATTATTATTTTTTTAATCATTATCTTTAAAATTGACTAAAACAGCAGTCATTTTTCTTTTCAGTGGCCAAAAGTAATGCTTCTGAATTTTCTTTTGCTCCTCAGCTCACACGATTTGTATCATTAGTTAGATCCTAGATCTGCTTTTGACTCCCTCCCTTTATCTATTTCTGGATTTCAAAAATATCTTTCTTCTCAATCAATCAGCACATCTCTCTATTGCACACATGCTATGCTAAAAGCACTGTATCAGGCACTGGTTGATGGGTAGATAAATAAAAAGAAAATAACCTTTCCATCTGTGTCTCTGATCACTTCCTGCCTCTGGCCTCTAAGAGACTTTATCTTCCCTCTCTTTCTAGATTCTTTCACCTTTTCTTCTCTACTATTTCTTTTTCTTCCTTTGACTATATACAAGCCTCTCTTCTAGCTAAAATACATATTGGCTTCACTTGATTCTGCTGTACTTTCCTGCTACCAGAAAATGTCTACTTTCTGTGCTTGTACTCTTCAAGATTTTTTTTTTTTTAATCTCAGTGAAGAATTCACTGACCCACTAATCTGTTGTTCAAATACGGAGTCCACTGCCTGGCAAATTTGGGAGTACCCTTCCAACAAATGAATGTCTGGTAGGGATACAGATCCTGAAAGGGATTTCTGAAATAAAGAGGAAGTCACAGTAGATGACATCTATGTTCCTTCCAACTTTAATACTGTCCTTTTCAAGCTAAGTTCTGTTATAATCTTCCCATTTTTGCCAGCTACTCCCTATTTGACCCCATCTGTAAACTCACTACTTTCTAAAAAGGAAGTTAGCCTCTCCAGAAGGTCAAAGGGTCAAATTCTGTTCCCCCTTCATGAATTCACTGCTTCATCAGGGCACCCTGACCGTGTCCCTTTCTTGAAGCACTCTCCTCTCTTCTCCACTTTGCTCATTCTGCTTTTCAAATACTTCATTGTTTTCAATTTTTCATTGATTTCTTGCTTTCCTTTATGAAGACTTTATCAAACATATATGTTTGAGACTTTACAAATGTATTTATCTACTCCCACTGTATCCTTACACAATGTTTCACAACAGTGATGGTGATGATGACAGTAACTGATGACAATTTGCTCCCACTTCTTCAAAGATAGTTCCCAAATCCTCCATTTCCAATGATTTTTCAGCCTCTCTCAATATCGATATCACCACTTACATTTGAAACAGAATAGTTCTTGGTTGTCCCATTAACACTATGGTAAGTGAACTCTCGGCTCTGATTCTTGACCCCAAATAGGCTTCCCAAGTGTGTCCATCGCTATCAATGGCAACAATATGCCAAATCTTCAACTCAACTTAGTACCTTGGATTTATTTTGGATTTATATTTCCTTTATCCCCAATATTTAATCTCTTCCCAATCCTGCAAATTCCTTCTTGATTTATTTCACATATGCATCTTCATTTCCATTTCTGTCGCCTTTGCAAATGGGCTTAAACCCTCATTACCTTATAGCTGGGTTGTAGAGTAACTTCAGGGAAGCTCTTCCGGCTTCTAATTCTACTCCTGCACCAGTTCATCTCACAAAAAAAGCTTGGGTAGTCTTTCAGTCACTTGGCTGTTATGGAAGTCACCTGTTAAAAACCCATAATAGCTTCTTATTGCCTCTCAATACCACATCAAATTTCTGCAGCTTCACATATTCAAGGCCCCTTGCCAATTACATCCCACTTTCTCTAAACACATGTTCCCTGAACACATGTCCCCAGTTTCGGTTAAACTCATCTCTTTGGCATCACCTATACAGGAATAATTGCACACAGCAGTCTTTCCCCACTGAAGGCCTCGTTCACTCCTTCCAAAAACCTAGGTCTTATTAACCCCTCAAAATACACTTGCCTCCTGATAGCATTCTAAGGCAGATCACACCTGTCTCTAAACTCTACCCTGAGATCCTTCCTCAAGTGGTCTCACTTTAAGGGAAATATAGATGCTCATAAAAAGCTGGACAACAGGCTCTGGCCTGATGGGTTCATCACCACAGTTGCTGGTCCCTGCTTTCTGACACAGGTGCATGATGTTATTATGCCTCAGCAGAAATGTTGCATGATGTCTGCTTAGTGTGGTCTGTTACCGGCGCTGGACACTCACACTGCTTTCAGATTAAGAGTTTCTTGGAATAGTCCCCCATCATGCCCTAGATGAGTAATGGAAGATGAAGTAAGAAGACAATCCAACAACTTTTGACACTGTGATGTGATGCACCCACTTTAACATAATCATTTTGATGTAGCTGTTTTGACTTCAAAATGGCACTTTCGATGTATAAAATCACTGTTTTCTTTGTTGTGTCATTACTAATTGACATGTGAAACCAACATTCCTGACTCTTACTACACCTTTAACTCTCACCATGATGCATATTTTAAAACACTAAAAGCCAGAAGTTAAAATATTATGTCAAAGCCATGATTCCATGTTGAAAATTCCTGGCATAGAACAAAGCAGCTGGGTCCCAGTGTCATGACACAACTGGCCTTGGAGCTGAGCTGGTGACGTGGTATGAGAACTGAAAACAGAGCTCTGAGGGGAAGGCATTAGCATATTTATGGGTCTCAACCTGGTACAACAACCATCCTAAGGAACCTAAGGAACCCATAGCCAGTAGGTGTGGTTCCATATGAAGAAGTCATGAGAGGTAGACTTGTCAGTTACTGGTCCCTCTGGCAGGGAGTGTTCTTCATGAGCATAAAATGGATGGGCACTTGAGCCCCAAAACAAGAGTTTAAGTTGCCTAATGCTCCTGCTTCTATCATAGGCTGAACCTGGGGATAAATGTTTACTACTCCTTTCCTGTAGAGCAAGAAGCAAAGTTGTACTGTGAGAGAAGATGGCGTAGAGGGTCCTAACAATATGATCTTCAGTTTTATCAAAATTGTGGCTTATACTTCTTCAAAGGAAAGTTCCTTACACAAAGCTAGTTTATGGTTCACCCTACGCTATTCCATCATTTCTGAATCTAGTATGGGATTCTGCAACCCATAACTGCTTAGTGTTAACTGTTCACATGAGTGATTTGGCCCTGGCAATTCAAAAAAAAGTTGCTGTAGTTTAAAGAGACAGATCTCGGGCGCCTGGGTGGCTCAGTGGGTTAAAGCCGCTGCCTTCGGCTCAGGTCATGATCCCAGGGTCCTGGGATCGAGGCCCACATCGGGCTCTCTGCTCAGCAGGGAGCCTGCTTCCTCCTCTCTCCTCTCTCTCTGCCTGCCTCTCTGCCTACTTGTAATCTCTCTCTCTGTGTCAAATGAATAAAAAAAAAAAAAAAAAAAGAGACAGATCTCCTTCTCTCTGACAGAAAAATTTATATATATGGGTAAGGAGAAAAATGCATTGTTTTCTTGTTCATTTGTTTACTTGTATATTGTCTACCTCCCTACATCCCACCCCACACTAGAATGTATGCTCCCTGAGAGCCAGAATACTGCTTATATTCACTGATGTTGCCCCTTGCTTTGCATAGTGATTGGCACATAGTAGCTATTCAGTAAATATTTATTAAAGAAATAATTACTTTTTTCATTAGGAAAATAGGGTCCCTTTGGACTAACAGTTCCAAAAAGGAGTTGTTTGGTCTGTTCCAAAACAGCTTTGTGATTAGCTATGTTTTTCTCTGGGCCTTTTTCTGCTCAGAATCCCTGCCAGGGAAGAAATGCTAAAACTCCCATCTTTTAAATATGTAGATCCCTGACATTTGGTTGCTTCATGAATTTTACATTGCATAATGACAAGTGTTTAATTTTATAAACTGCTCCTGTAATAGATCATTTTCAAGGAGAGGCATAATCTGGAAATGCAGTGTAAAGTGCTGTTGCCGAATTAGACAAATGTCTTCCCTCAGCCAGCGATCCTTTCTGTAGTAAATGTTTTCAAGCACTGACGGATTGGAAGCCATGGAAATAGTCTCAACACCCAGCTGGCTGACTGAGTCAGAAATGAGATGGTCCATGGATCCTTCTCTCTTTCAGGATGGTGTGTACCAACCCTCAGAATATCTCTGGAGTGATGGAAACACAAACAATTGAGTTGTTTCCTGAGGCCCAAATGGTCTTCACTAGGCCTGATTTTTAATTCTTTCACCATTACCACAGAAATGGAAGTAAGAGAAGTAGGGGAAAGGAATCATTATTTCTGGGGTCTAAAAAAAAGGGGAGTTTAGTACCTAATGGTCTATCTTAAGTATCTATGTAATGCATCAGGCCTTTAGATCCGCTAATGTTGGTTATAACTGGAAGAGAAGCCACACTCATATGTCACATTATGGATAATTCATGCTTCATGCCCCACATTTCTGTCATTGTTTGGCCTGAGGAAACTTACTGATTCTCCTATTCCTTGGTTTCCTGGTCCAAAAACTATGTTCAATAGGGTTCCCTTTTTAACAGGATTCTGATTAAGAAAATGGAGATTAGTCTTCAAAAGTGAGTGGTTGTAAAAGCTACATGGTTGAAAGAAATGAGACAGTCTCATAAATTATATACAAAGATTATTCATTACAAATATTTCAAGCAAGATCATCTTTATTGTGGAAGTACTGTATAAATTCAGTAAACCCAATTGAAAATTTATTGTCAAGGGTTAAGGATACAAATTTATAAGAACAATGGGCCCAATATACCTAACATGGTTTAAAAAAAAAAGCCTTGTACCAAAAAAGATTACAGTTCATTACCCATGGTCAGTCTTCAGGGAGTCAGTCAACAAGGCAGCCCCACGTGGCAGGCAGAACAGTGGGTAGATATCAGGAAACCCTGAGTCTAGATAATGTTCATGGAGTGACTATTGTATCTCGGGCATTGGATAAGTTTTATAAAAGCTAAAAACCTTGTCCAAGGCCACAGATCGGGGATTCAAATGCAGAAGTCAGATTCTAGTGCCATATTCTTAACCATTCTACCACACTACCTCCCAGTAAAATAATTTCTGGCAAGTCACACTCAGCCCATACCTAAGTTTAGGTTGAACTATATAATATCTAAAGTCTTTTCCAGAAAGAGCAGTAGAATGGGCAAGCTATGCTGATTCTTTGACAGAATATATCAGTATATCCTTCTTTTGCAGAGTACACATGCACACACACACACACACGCACATAGATCCTTCCATCTTTCCAGCTCTGTCCTCTCCAGCTGAGAGCCCATTTTCATCAGCGCAATGCCTTACGTAGCATTAAGTGCTCCATAAGTGGGACTGACCAGTAACACTTTGGATTCATGCTTTTTAATGCTTTGGTGATTGTGTCAACAGCAAACTCACGCTATCCAGGCTTTACTGACCTTCATTACTTTCAAGCAAACTTTCTTCTCTTGTTTTGTTGATTCCCTGACCCAATACCCATAGCAGCTCTTCCAGATATTATTTACTCTCTAGTAGCCAACCCCATTTAATCCCCTTCCCCACACCTCTCACCCTAGAAGATAACCTTCCAACCTTTCTGAGATAGGTGTTCCTAGAATCCATAGTCTTCACTTGACAGAATTTCTTTAAATTTCCCCTTCTCTCCTTTCTGTCTATTTAAAAGGAAGTAGTATCTGTCTTGTCTTTTCAGAAACACTTCCTTGCCTACTCCATCTTATGGAAACTTGACCTATAATTTCTCCTTTCTCTTATGTTTTCCACCTCTTAATCTTCTCCCCATATGTGTAGGAACATACTCAAGTCAGGGGGCTGGAATAGGCCTGGACATGAACTAACATGCCAGATACTGTGTTAGACACATACTGTTTCATTTAGTTCTCACAGCAACTTCAAAAGGTAGATTTTATTGTTGGCATGTTATATCATGGAAAATAATGCTTAAAAACATTAAGTGAGTTGGCTAAGGTCATTTAGAAAACAAATGGGTAGTGCCAGGATTTAAACCAAGTTTGAGTCCATCTTGGATATCCTTTCCACCATATCTCATTTGTTTCTTAAAATAAATAACCCTTCTCCTGCAACCCTACTGTTTTAAGCCTTCCTTTTGTTTTTCACTGCCAAACCAGTTAAATATGGCAAGTGTTTATTAAATACTACTTATGTGCAAGTGACCAAACTATTTGCTTCCTCTCAGGAAAGACAAAGATGAATAACATTATTCTTATCTGCCAGAAGCTTACAACCTAATAAGAGTATGAAATACATAAATAACAATAAAATGAGGCAGAAAGAAATGCTAAAGTTAACACATTCTTCTGAAAATACAAAGAAAAATTAACTCTAACTGAGGAATGGTCACAGCAGAGAATTTAATAAAATATTGATTTTTTTTTAGTCCTTCTTGAAGCATTCAAGCCACTTCCAATTGACCTGCAATTCTATTTTGGGAATGTGTCTTCTCATTCCTCCCTTTCTGTTCTGTCATTCCCAACCCACACAACCACCATGGTGTCAGAATTTGTTTTCTCAACTCCAGACTTTCCCACTCCAATCCAGCCTAGAAAAAAATCTTCCCAGCTGGTTTGCCCTTCATTAAGCCCATCTCAGAAATAATCTTTTGTGACTCCCTATTGCCCAGTGAGGAGGAAGAAATTCATTAACTTGGTCCTCAACAAACAGAGAATCACCCTATGGAGTTGTTATAAAGACCAAATATGATAACATATGGGGGAAAGATGTGGAAACCATAGAATATTCTAAAGATAAGCTATTATTAAGGTATATTATTATATACCCGACACTTGGGCCAGTGTCTGTTCCCTGAACCACTCCTGGCCTTATAGCCCATGTCATCCATGTTCTTATAATAACTTTCCTCCTCATTTCTAACTCTATAATTCTATAACATATACCTCTGGCCATAAAAGCTACAGTCTTATAAAAACATTATCTGACCATTTAATGAAAATTTCTCCTGGGAAAACTGGACAGCAACAAGCAAAAGAATGAAACTGGACCACTTTCTTACATCATACACAAAATTAAATTCAGAATGGATGAAAGACTTAAATGTGAGACATGACACCATAAAAATCCTAGAAGAGAACACAGATAGTAACTTCCTTGACATCAGCCATACAGCTTTTCTCTAGACAGGTCTCCTGAGGCAAGGCACACAAAAGCAAAAATAAACCATTGGGATTACATCGAAATAAAAAGCTTCTGCACAGTGAAGGAAACAATTAACAAAATTAAAAGGCAACCTACTGAGTGGGAGAAGATATTTGCAAAAGAAATATCTGATAAAGGGTTAGTATCCAAAATCTATAAAGAACTTATAACTCAACACCCCCAAAAATAAATAATCCAATTTAAAAGTTGGCAAAAGACATGAACAGACATTTCTCCAAAGAAGACACTGAAATGGCCAACAGACACATGAAAAAATGTTCACCTACATTTATCATCACAGAAATGCAAATCAAAACTTCACTGAGATATCACCTCACACCTGTCAGAATAGTTAAAGTTAACAACAAAAGAAAGAATAGGCCTTGGTGTGGACATGGAGAAAAAGGAACACTCGTGCACTGTTGGTGGGAATGCAAACTGGTGCAACCACTGTGGAAAACAGTATGAAGGTTCCTCAAAAAATTAAAAATAGAACTATGCTATGATTCAGTGATCTCACTACTGAGTATTTATCAAAAGAACATAAAAACACTAATATAAAGGGATATATGCACTCCTATGTTTATTAGAGCATTATTTACAATAGCCAAATTATGGAAGTATAGCCTAAGTGTCCATCAATTGCTAAATGGATAAAGAAGAAGTAACATATATATATGTATATATTTGCATATATGATGGAATATTACTCAGCCATAAAAAAGAAAGAAATCTTGCCTTTTGCAATGACATGGATGGAGCAAGAGGGCATTATGCTAAGTGAAATAAGTCAGTCAGAGAAAGACAAATACATATGATTTCACTCAAATGTGGAATATAAGGAACAAAACAAAGGAAAAGGGGGAGAAAAAAGAGAGAGGCAAATCAAGAAACAGATTCTTCATTATAGAGAACAAACTCTGATGGTTACTACAGGGGAAAGGGTGGGGGGATGGGTTAATAGGTGATAGGGAGTAAGGAGTGCACTTGTCATGATAAGCACCAGGTAATATATGGAATTGTTGTATCACTGTACACCTGAAACTAATATAACACTGTATTTTAACTAACTGGAATAAAAAACAAATTTAAAGAGCCAAAGAAAAATTTTCTTAATTTTAAAAAAAGAAAATTTCCTCTAGCTTCTCTGAACATCCAGAGAGCTTTCCTTCCAACTTTTCCAATCCATGTGTCACAGCAATCCAAGTGTTTTAGTTGAATATATATCATAGCTTCCCTGTTCAATTGTAAGGCAAAGACCACTCCACTCACCTTCTAAGGTTCATATGACAGTGTTTCACATAAAGTCGATTCTCAATTATCTGTTAAATGGATGACTGTATAATGGGAGATTGTGTTCCTCTGTATTGAAATAATTTTTACCAAAGCAAAGGGAGAAACTTTTCATATATCCCATCTCATATAGCCAGAGTCTAAAGCAGGGCATGAGGATGCAGAAGATACATACCTATACAAAACAGCACCATTGTGGTAATGATATGGAGAGGAGAAAAAACTAAAATTGCTCCAGCTGCAATCCTGTGTCTGCCATTCCAATTCTTACCTTCTAGTACCAATGAACCACTGGAAAACCTAAATGACAATCATTAGATTTGATATATTTCTCCCGGAATTTCAGAATTCAGAAATGGGTGTTATTTTGAAAAACAAAATGAGTGGCTGGAAGTCTTGGCTAAAAGTACACATTTTTATATTACTCTCCCTAAGCTCTCTCTCTCTCTCCTTCTGTGCTATCTATCTCAAGTAACTAGGGGACCTAGTTTAAGTGACATCTTGTTATAAACACTTAAGTAGAGTGATGCTGCTAAAGGGTTGGACCCAAGGAGATCTGGGACCACAGTCAAAACCAAAGGTCTCCTTTGTCTGGTGTAGTCCTGAGAACTCAGTTTAGTTGGCTTCTCCAATCTGGCTATGACTTAAAAATTAGATAGGAAGCCAAAGGATCTCTGAGGGCTGACTCATGTGAATAGGGGACAGTGCCAAAGGCCTCAAGCCAGCCCCAGGTGTACAAGCGGCAGACCTGTATTCACCACTCACTGACCTCTAGTTGGCATGACATTATCTATGGGCTCTGCCATTTACTACCACAGCTGTATGGTGTTTGGAGAGCAGATGACTCCTCTCCCTGCTGTCACTTGGAATTCACACAAAGACTGAAAAGTGTGGCTGCTCAGGCTAGGCAGTGAGATCAATTCCAGTCAGACTTTCTAAATTGATCTCAGCTTTTATTACCTTATCATCTTCTTTCAGAAAATTCAAAATGTTTCTCATATGTCCCAATCCCACTTGCTTTACTTCCTGGGGAAGCTCCGGCAAGTCATTCATATCTATAAAATGTTCTATCTTTTACCTCTGCAGAAGCTGGTAGGAGAGTCAGGGATGGTATGCAGTTCTCTTCTTTTTCTGCCCATATTTTTTTAAAGTAAAATTAGATCTCAAAGATGGACAAAATTTCACACCTGAGAACAGAGTCAGTGTAAAGAAATAAAACTTTTATCTAGGCTCCTTTTTGTTTACCTGTACTGCCTCCCATTTTCCATACTCCAAAAAAAAAAATCATTCCTAATCAGTTTCTTGCCAAAACCCTAGCACAGGACAGGAATTAGGACATGAGCAGTGCCAGAGGACCACTCTGGGCTCATATCTGTCATTTGGTATCATTATTCCTGCCTTCCCAACAGGGCAACAACTGCATACATCGAACTGCATTGGGGCAAATGGCTTAACTGTTTGCCCGGCATTCAAAGGAGGAAATGGAATCATTTCACTGAATCCAAGGTCAGTGGTCCTAAAACTGATGGACCTGCCAGCTACCTGAGATCCCTGCCCTGTAAAATGTCCTGCCCTATACTGCTGGTCCCTGGATCACTTCTTGTACCTCTGACAGTTCTGAAAACCCTGGTGGCAACTGTTTTGCCTAAACTATGAGAAAGAGTCCCCAGAGACAGTATCATGACCATCCAGCTTTCTCTTCCATCAGCCAGTCCACCACTCACTCTTCCAAATTGGGGGCTGTTCCAATCAAATGTGGGCATCTAGTGTCTAGCTCTGCCTCCTCCCTCCTGCCTGAGGATTCCCTTCCATATAGACACCTGAGCCATAAGCCATAAAGCCCAGGCAGTTCTGCACTTCCTGTGATCTCTTCACTGGGGTATTTATTTATGGACTTGGAACTCACTCCAAATATCCTATTACATTCCTTAAGAATTTTGGTATCCAACACAAAAAGGGGAGAAAACTAGAATTTCCACTTGGCTCAAAGTACCTTTTCCTCTTAGAAACCCGAGTAGAATATCCTGCTACATTGTCTAAAACCCCAGATCCCAGAGATGCAGCTTGGGAATGCCACACAGCCTGGCAACACTTACTAAGGGCACTCTGTCTTGGCTGTATGTGAAATAATCCAGGCACTCTTTGGGTCCCATAGAATGCTTTTTCTTGCTATTTATTTGCTTGTTTATATCTCCTGCTCCCTATTTTGCAAAGGATATGAGATAGACTAAAAAATACATACAGTAAATCATGTTAAAATATAAGAGTTGGGTAAAAAAAGAGAGAGAGAAGAAAAATAAAGCCAGGAGAAAGATTAGCACAGAGAAATGTAGGCTATAAAGTTTGCACAGCTCCTAGAAGTGGGTTACAAATTTGGCTGTGAGCTTGTGAGCAGCCGAAGAAAAATATGATATGATTGGTGGTATCTATGATATAAAAATAACACAGTTGCTATAAAGAAGCCAAGCCTTTCCCAGTACTGAGACCAGCGAGAAACATTTTTCTCAGATTCACATAAAGAGAACATTATGTGATACCATGGACTTTGTAGTAACACTCCTGTGACAAATAGAACAACTTTCAAGTGACCTTGTCTCCCAAATTCCCTTAAGCTAGAGGATGACACAACAGTAAAGCGCAGCTAAATAAAAGCACCTGTCCAGAGGCGCCTGGGTGACTCAGTGGGTTAAGCATCTGCCTTCAGCTCAGGTCATGATCCCAGGGTCCTGGGATCTAGCCCCAAGTTGGGCTCCCTGCTCAGTGGGGAACCTGCTTCTCCCTCTCCCTCTGCCCCTCCCCCTGCTTGTGCTCTCTCTCTCTTTAAAATGAATAAATAAATAAATAAAATCTTTTTAAAAAGCACCTGTCCAAAATCATTCTTTAATATGAAAATAAATTACTAAATAAAATTCAGGAAACAATAATTTCCTGAGAGAGTAAAATAAAATGCATAAACTACCCAGGTCTCTTGTGGTTTTAAATGATCTTAAGGGTACATTTTTCAATATCTGAAGAAAAAAGTCATCTGGACATCCTCCAGGCCATTCTAAAAAATAACTATGTCTTTCAGCTGAGAGTTTAGTAAGAACTGGGCCATAGAAAACTTGAGATTATGATTTCAGCAAGAATCTGAAAAGCCAATAGTTGCTAATTAAGAATACAGCCGTAAGTTTTGGCTATCAACCAAGCAGGAGGAAGGATCAAGTCACCATATTAAGGAAGACAAAGGAAAAGGAGGAGGCAGTTAGAGGAGGGAGAAGAGTAGGAAAAGCAGGAAAGGACTCTTTCCAGGGTATGTGGTAGACTAGATGGTCATAAGAAAGTGAGCCAAGTAAGAGCAGAGCTGAGACCAAAATAATCATGAATTAGATCTCTGTATCCTTAAATGGGCTCCTTAGATCCAAAATCCTTGATTAATTCAAATTCCAACCAAGAAGATAATACTTCTCATTTTCTATGGCTATGTTTTAAGAATGAGTATATTTTAATTATAGACAAGTTGATATTTCAGGACATTTAAGGAAAGATATCTATAGCTCTCTCAACTATTCAGGGAAATTTCAAAGTATTTTAGGTTTCTTTAGTATGAAAGCATTGAAGGTGCTATGTAAATGTAGGTTCTTATTACAATTTAATGACAATCCCCTCAAGCAAGAACTGCTAAAATCTACCAAATACAGATAGAAGCATACACACTTCTTATTATTTGGGAGTAATTAATTAACAAGCACATAAACAATTTACTCAGTCACAGAAGATAGATTAATACTATTAAACATGTGGGTCTAAAAATCCAATTTTAGTAGTTATCTATCTTATTTCAGGGGAGAAAATACAGAACTGGACCCCCCCTCCACCCAAGGATCCTCCACAGACAGACAGACACACACATACCACACCCCTAAGAATATAATGCAGACTCTTTAGGAACTGACACTTCCCTATAGGTCCCTGTAAAGACAGGAACT
Source organism: Ailurus styani (assembly GCA_002007465.1). Taxonomy (NCBI): domain Eukaryota; kingdom Metazoa; phylum Chordata; class Mammalia; order Carnivora; family Ailuridae; genus Ailurus; species Ailurus styani. The sequence continues at coordinate 453,341 of LNAC01000162.1, read as the reverse complement.
AAATAAAGTCCCTGTAAAGACATGAACTAAATCCTTATAAAAATGACCGTGGTGAAAAAACTGAAACAAAATCTTATATGCTGCACACTGGCTACTATCCACCATCCTTACAAATGGTGCAAAAGGTGGGGGGCAGACCACAAACACAATAACAAAACAAATTTCAACTTGTACTTAACTTTGGAATGCACGAATTTTAGAGTTGAGAACAGTTTTATCCTAGACACAGTATGTAATTGGGGAAGACAAACTGGAATTAACCAGCCTTAAATGAACCATTTGCCACTGTTAATCTACACAGCAGATAATCAATCTTGGTACAAAATGGAGAGCCGCCTCTGTTCAAGAAACCATGCAGTTATACAAAGACTTGCAATCATATAGGTATAAATGGAAGTCAGTTACATACAGCTCCATTTGAGTTTGTCTCTCAAAATGTAATGTCTTTCTCCAAATCTAGTTTTTCAAATGTGCTCATCACTGGTAACTTTTTCTCCCTCTATTTTGAATGTGTCTATAATAACTGGAACTGGTTTACTGGTCACCACATTAATCCAAGAATTAGAAACAAAAAGAATGATTCATTTCCCATTCTACAATTTTAAATACAAATTAACAACAACAAAAAAGGCTCCTCTAAATCTTCCTTATGGATTTCGATGGTTCAGAAATATGCAGAGCACTTGAAAGCAATAAAAGAAATAACCTAAGAAAATTAAGCAAAATGAATTTGCAATTAGTTTGCGAAATTGCGATAAATGCATTTTGAAAGCAAAGAGTAAAATGTAACTTTGTTCAGTATAATTTGAAATTGCCTTTTGTGCTTAATATAGTTCACTTATAATTAGATGAAGATTTTGTTCTGGTTTGAAACATTCAAAGTTCCATCTTGAGATTGCTATGTACTATGTACACAGAACTTTTCAGCAAGAAAGTCTGCTGGTGCTGCTGCCGCATTTGCTTTGACAGCCTTTATCCTAGTTTTATAGAAATGAAAGAGTGAAAGAACACAGCTGGTTTGAACAATGGAGCATGTTCAACATTAGGCCAAACACTTTAGATATTGCAAAATATTGCAGGCTATATTTATAGCTCTTAGCAGGTTTTTGAAATTCATGCTGATACTGCCTTACTCCTGCTTATTGGACCAAATTGCCATTTAATGATTAAATTATCTTTTGGTTAAAAAAAATCGCTTTCAAAGGCAATGACACTTAGACTAACATCTTGGCATTATCAAAACAGTGATGACTTGAAATGCTTTTTTTTAATGTTAAGATATTTTCTTTTTTTTTTTAATTTATTTATTATTTGCCTCAGAGGTACAGGTCTGTGAATCATCCGGCTTATACCTTTCACAGCACTCGCCATAGCACAAACCCTCCCCAATGTTCATAACCTATCCACCCTTTCCTTACTGAAATGCTTTCTAAAGTATTTCAAGATGTCCTAAAAATTCAAGATCATTCTGGTTATCAAGAGAGTTTAAAAGACTTTTATATTGATACATCTTATTTTTTTCCCTAAGGAAAAGGAATATCCTGCTTCTGATAACCTCCCTTCCAGTCATGAAATTGTGCACTGACTCATACGCCAGCACCTTCCAGAAAACTGCCCAAGGGAAATGAGAGAACAGGCCTTCAGGTAATTGCCTATTGCCTATTTAAACTTTCTTTTTCTGTGGCAGTTGTTTTTAATAGAATTCTCTTGTTTTTTAATAGAATTCTGTGACTTTGGGAAGTGCTAGCAGGGGCTCATATGCTTTCACATTAATAACATAAGAAACAGTAAAAAAGAAGTGGGCAGTGGTTATAAATTTAGTGACCATAAGCTGATCCAGGCAAAGTTTTGGAGGACAATGGGATTTCTACACATTTATCAAGTATCTATAAGTTTTAAGGGCTAGTGCCAATGCTATCCTACCCTTCCATTTCAGAGTGAATGTCACCTAAGTTCCCACAGCATCTGTTTATTTGACATATTGTTATCTATGATCACTGCTATTAGTGAGACATTTGAATGTGTATGCTTTGCCTCCTAATCTAAAAATAATCACAATACTGACCATTTAATAAATACATACCATGTGCCAAGCAATACACTATATATTTTATTATCTAAGAAAGTGGTTAAAAACAAGACTGTTTTAGTATGTATTGATGTATAACAAACCACCTAAAAACTCAGTCACTTGTTATTTCTCGCAGTTCTGAGGGTTGGCTGGGCAATTTTTTGCTGGCCTTGTAGGGGGTCACTCAGGTAGATGCATTCATCTGACAGCTTGACTGGAGCTGGTAGGTCCAAAACAGTCTCATTTACATGTAGTGAAATTGGTGTTGGTTGTCAGTTGAGGAAGCTCAATTTCCCTCTCCATGGCCCCTCATTCTCCAGGGAGCTAGACTGGATTTCTTCATAGCATGGTAGTCTCATGTTTCCAAAACCACAGGAATAGAAGCTGCATAGTCTATTAAGACCTAGGCTCCAGAACTCATGCAATGGCACACCTACCATATGGCCAGGATAGATCCAAGAAACAGAAAAAGACTCTCTCTTGGGAGAAGCAACAACTTCATTTGCAAAGATGCATGGACACAGGGAGGTATGATTCATTAGGGGCCATCATTATAATGATCTACCACATTATCAGACAAACCTTCCCTCTGCAAATTTCCACATGGGAACTGTGAACAATCTGTTTTACCTCTCTGAGTCTCAGTTTCCTCATCTACAAATGAATTATCTTGTGGGTTTACATGATCCATTCAGGTAAAAAAATATTTACTTAATCTCATTTTTGCTGGTTTATTTCTATGAAGACTTTGAGACCCATGACCTCTGTCTTTTTATTTCCCATAGCATTTGGTATATAGAAGGTTCCCATAACTATTTTTTTCTGATGCTTTGAGAGACAGTTATTTTCACCCATAGCATTTTGAGTTCTTTCTCCATGATTCTTAACTTACTCTGCCTGGAGCATCTGAGTACTTGTCTAACTCCCAACCTACTCCCACACTTCCCATTAGCAAATAAAGCATGTGGAGGGCAGGAGCTATGTCTTTTTCATCCCAGAATCCTCCGACATAACTGGCAAGGTGATAGGTACATAGGAAACATTTAGAAAATGTTTGCTGAGTATTTTTTTTGCCCACTGAAAGTGTTTATAAAAGTAATTCTTTTATAAAAAACAAAACAAAACAAAACACACCAGAATATAAGTAGAATATAAATATAAATATAATATATATTATATAATAATATATATTATATATAATTATATATAATATATATAATAATATATATATTATATATAAATATAATATAATATAAAGCAGAAGGTGAATAAAATGTAAATTCCTCAGATGTACATAGCAGGGTGTTGTGTATACTGAGGTATTTGTTACCCACATGCAACAAGGCAAGTAGCTAAAAAGAGAATTTATTTCTTTGGGAATTCTGAATTTTAATAACGAGAATCACAAATTTTGGTTATTGATTGCTTTTTATTTTTAATTTATGTAAATTTTGTCTCTCTTCCTGATCTGCCATATCTTCAGGAGCCAGAATATTTCTCATGATACATATATTATACTTGATGTGTAGAACATATTAAGCAGTATTTGATTAAGGAAGGAGACATATGTGACAAATAGTCTAGGAAATCTTGTTTCTCTTATTTTGCATAAATAAATTACAACAATATATCAGAATGTTGATACCTTAGGACAGGGTTCTAGACTATAGTCTGTGAAGATTGGAAGGAGGAAGACTGGAAACATGCATATTTATGACTTCAGCTCTACAGTTTATTGAAAAAATTAATAGTAGTTTTTAAACCTAATTCAGTCCACACTTATTCATTCCAAAACTAAGGTCTCTGAATATTATCAGAGTTTACTCATCAATATTGATGCTATTGTTCACATAAAAGCATTATTACATCATCCACCCACTGATTGAGGGAATAGCTTAGTTGAATTATTTCCCTGGTTTCATTTAAGTGGGGGAAAATGTGCACTCCATTTCTGTTTATTTTATGCACAAAGCATAACAGTTTAGCAATCTTAAACACCATGAAATAGAAGTATATTTTCAAGAGTGAATGTCTTTTTCAAAGAATTAAAAAAAAACCCATGATAATCCATAAAATAGAGCTCAACACCACTGTCTTAAAAGGACAAGACCTCAAAATAAAGAAGCGATTCACAGTAATGCTAACATGACTTAAAATGTCATTCTTTTACCTAAACTCTTTCTCAGCCATTCGCTGCCTTCAAGTCTCAGATTAAAGGACACATTCTCTGTTAAATATGATCTTTTACTCTCCACTTAAAAATAACTCATTGTTTCTTTGATGATCCCATACCATATTTTATATACTTTTATTAAAGAACTTCATTAATTAATTTATCCATTTATTCAACAAGCATAATGTGGCTTACTATTCATCAGGCATCATGCTTAGCATCAGGAATACAGAAAGAAGCATGATGCCAACTCATCCAATCATGCTGTAATTGTTTCTCTGTCTCTTCTATATTACATGTCCCCTGAGGTATGAAGTGTTTGTTTAATGACTTGAGCAAGCCAAGGGCAGCAGGTGACAAGAGGCCCCAGTATTGTGAAGCCCACAGCTGTGCCAATAATTTTCTGTTGGGTTCCATTTTCTCCTTCTGCCATTTCCTCTCCTGCCTCTACTCCTCTCTTGCAACCATTCTGCTGTAATTTCATCCACCATGCATAAAATTGAGCCCATTATTTTCTCTACCCAAACATCCACCATCTCCCCAGTTTTTTAACACAAAAACCTAAGGGTCACCATCAACTTCCTTCTTTTCCTGACCTTCCACATGTACAAAACAACTAAAAACTTAAAAGCTATTGATGGATTTTCATCACCTACTTAATAAGGTGATGAGAGGGCCAAGCCTTTCTTACAGCACGTAAGACTCTTTAGGAGCTGGCCTTGCTTTTTTGCTGAGCTCTCTAAACTCACTCCTGCTCACTCCGTCTGCACAAAAAAACATACTAAGGGGACCAAGGGAACCCTTAGGAAAACAAAGAAAGATAAAATTTTCTCACATGTCATGTGCAATGCTGCTTAGAGAACTAATATAAAGGATAAGAACTTTATCAAGCTCTGCCCAAGAGAGAGTGACTCTGTTCCTCTTAGACATGAATATTCCAGTCACAGTAAGAGAACAAGGGAAATTTAAAAATCACAAATTAAGTTGGAGCATTTTCTAAAAATTCTGCTTCCTCGCCGAGCACTCACCTCTTATGTAGATTGTTTTTATGATTTTCAGGTCCATATCATGAAATTGAAAACTAAAGGAAATATGAAAATAATCTAATTCAATCTCCTCATTTCACAGATGAGAAAACTCAGACCCAGAATGTTGAGAGATTTGTCCAAGCTCATGTGACTAGTAAATATCCATTCCCTTTCTTTCTCCCAACAAAAATAAAAGTAGGAAGATTTTTATATCAAATAATAGATTTGTTTGTGCATTTTTCTGAGGCACTAACTCCTTCATATGCCAAAGCCTCTGTTCCAATGTGGCTTCATCTCTAAAACTCACTTCCTATTTTGCATTTTCAATTAGACACAAGGTGAAATGTCTCTTTATGGAAATCTTGACTCACTTTTACCTGTCGCTGTGGGTGTATGAAAGTATATGAAGTTATAAAAAGATATGAAATGTGAATATAATCTAGTTTAATTATTTCCATCCTCCAAAGACTATGATTGCAGTCAGATGTCAGTGAAATCTCCAGTGGTTGAACTTAATGCCTAGAAAAATAGTGAGCAGAAAGACTAGAGAAAAGGGAACTGACGAAGAGTACCAAAAAAGAACATCTATCTCTACCAAAAGAACATGTACCCATGATGGAAAAACTGCAGCTTCGTATAGCATCAGTGAGTCAAAGATGATGACAATATTTGGCAAAGTTAAACCAAGCCAAGTTCAGTCAATTTATAGATCACTGAGCTACTTTTTAAGTGAAAAAGCACTTGAAACATTTTTATTTGATAACTTACTTGTACTTCCTGTCTGTTCCTTTCCATTAGCCAGGGGCTAAATCTGAGGTAAACTGGCTGCTGAGGTACAATTCTTTGAACAGGCTAGAGTCAGCAGCCCTCTCTAACTTGCAGGATGATTAATAGGCATCAGTATAATAATCTGCACCTGAGTTTTAAACATCTGTGTGTGCATTCAACATTTTTATTATGCTGATACATTTTGATCCCTGACTCTTCCATGCTACACAACCAGAAGATAAGATTTCCCCAAACCCTACACAAGCCCATACTGTAGGCAGTACCTCTGCGTCTCTCAGACTGCTAGGGAGTTGGGTTTGATCTAGAAAGGAAAAGAAGGCTTTTTGCTTATGTCCCCTGGTCAAACATTGTCAACCCTGGTCAAATATCATTTCCCCTGAATAAATAATCCGCCCAACCAGATATTTCTTAGGTATCAACTTCAATGTCAAAGGGTCTTTTCTACTTTCTGCTTCCTGTAATATTTCCCTTTCTTATGCTGCATTCTTTTTTCTCTTTCAATTGTATCTTCTGCCCTTGAGAATTTTTCCACACACACACATGCTTACCACCATCCTCACCTCCCCTATACAAAGCACAGGCCTGGAGAGATGGCTTTATATGCCATCTCATATAAGCCTTGTATGCTAACACAAGTCTCCACGCAGAGCACTGCCCCATGTCCTGACCAAGGAAGAAGCTTGGCATGTAGATCTATCTGTGTCCAAAGTGTACAGTTGGGAAAGGGGAGAAGTGTATTCAGCTATTATCTGAGCTCCAAACTTTGGAGGAAGCCTCATCTATGAGAACTTATTGCTAACATAAGGAAACAACTGATGGAAGTATTAAAATGAGTGAGACTCATATGCATACCCACAACTGACCTACCACCTCCTCTATCATCACCAAGGCAAAATGATAGTACTTTCATATTTCCCTTCCATGTCCCTCCTTTTACATTATTTACTGATTGACTTCCTTTGACTTCTTTTTCCCTTCAAGGTTTCTCTCCTTGTTTACATCAGTCATTTTATGTGTATAAAAAATGCTGAAGGGTTGGCAATAAGTAGCATAACTTTCCTGGATCGTGTACTTTTTTATGGATGATCTTGGCAAATGGAATATCAAAATGGCCTTTCTCAGAATCCTTCCTTGGCACCAATATGATACAGTTCCTTTAGGTTGGAGCTAGGTGAATGCAAACAGGATTTGAATTCTATCACTGTGACCTCAACCCATTATGGGTGTCAGGAAAGAAAAGACTGAAGATAAAAAAAAAAGTGTTGAATGCAAGGTCTCAATTCTCCTGAAAGGCCTCAAAATTCCAGATATCCAAGCTGTTTTTCTAAATTCACTTCTTCCTGTGAAGAGTTTTAGAAACCTAAACAATGGCAGTTTAGAGTAAGACCCTATTATCTGATCCATTTTTAATAGAAACTCCTTAGGCTTACAATTAACCACAGAATAAAAGAATATTTGTTTTTATTAAACATATAATCCATATTTTAATAAAAAAGGAAGATAAATATGATTCTGATTGCTCATTTCTGAAATGCAGAAAATAGTATTTGCCTCAGAAGCCTGTTGTGAAGGTTAAATAAAGTAATATATTTAAACTACTGTGCCTATCATTGGGCCCAGCACATAAAACATACTCATTAAATATCACCTATATTTATTGGGTCACAGAACTTAATAGCATTTTTTGTCTATCCATACTACAAATAATGAATTTCAATGATTTATGCCTAAAACTCAGAATGGACACATCGATAACTTTTCACTGGATATCAAAACAGGTAGGTAATTGACCTAATTTTTCATTTTCAAAGAGTTGATGTGGCATTATGTAGATCCAACCTAAGTGGACCATTAATTCCAAAATAAATGAAGGATAAGCCCACACACTTGACCTGCTTTCAGCCTCCCTGTTGAGAATGACAGCAGAAAGTTTAGATTTGAGTCCATTTGGCAGTTAGGCACTCATAAATATTAAAGAACTGCAACCCAATCATACCATCACTTCTCAGCTTGTAAGTGAGTCTGTGGGATTATTAGCTCTGCTCTCAGTGATACAGAAGTTGCTTAGAAATTAAAACGCTACAAAGTCCCTTATTTTAATGATGTTCAGATCCTCTACATTGTACAATGCTGTAACTTATCTCATGGGTTTGCTTTCTAAGGAGAATTAATTCTATAATATAAACTCTGTGGAGCAAAACTATTAACATTAATTAATGAAAATGTTAAAGGATGGCATAACACAAATTGTACTCTCAGTGATACCAAAAACTTATATGACTTCAGCAAGATAGTTATTCTCGCTTCCTCTCTTCCTTCTGTCCTTCCCTCCCTATCATATACAAAGATCAGGCTAGATCCAGGTAGCAAATAGGCCTCATGTTGCTTATCAATCCTGATCAATTGGGAGTGTCTTTCTGGAGAGTTGAATTGGGAAGGATTGTGGCATTGAATAAAGGTTCATTAAGAAAGAGTTCTATGATTGATCAGTGATAATATGACATGAGAGAGGAAACTGGAGTCACTCTGAAGTCTAACTGCTGCCCTGAATTGGATAATCTCTAAGTGTTTTCCATCTAAAAAACCCTATCAACAATTCTTTTGAGAGCCACTAAAATTGAGAAACCCTTCCTCACACCATGTCTCCAGAAGCACTTTAAATATGATGTATACTCAAGTACCACCAGAAGGATTTCAAGGTAATACTAACAAAATTACTCCTGGAGATACCTAAAGTAGATGGAAAGCCTACTTAAAATTAGACTTTTTTCCTAAACTGTAGTGAGAAGAGATGTTGAAAAGTCTCCTTGAAGATTCTTATGAGGATAATTCACCTCTGAGCCACAAAATCTATATCTACCCTCCCAACTTCAGAAATGGTTAAGATGGGTAAAGTTGGAACCTCTCTTGGAAACTGGATGGATGGTTTTATTGTCGAGAGAAGGGATGTAAGGAGACTTTCAGTGTTTCAAGGGTTGAGAAGGAAAAAATTATCCAACAACTGGAGGACAGATCCACATAATAGGTATTTCAAGCCCTATGCAGGAGTGGCTAATTAGATTATCTTTGATGCAGTGTGCCTGAAGTTGTGAGTGCCTTGGAGGGATATATGTATGGGACTGAAAGAGCTAAAGCTCTAAGAGCAAGGATGATCCAAGATGATCCTGGGCATTCTTAGCTAAGCTTAGTCATTCTCCCTCCATCTTCCCTCTAGCCTCTCTCCAGAATGACCATCTTCTCTCCAAGGACCATGAAAGCTGGTGATAAGCCTTGGTTGGAAGAGATCAGCAGTGCTGTGGTCTCTGTAGGGCTCATTAATAACCACACTTTATAGCATCACAGAAACCAAACCTCATATTTATCCTAACTGGATATAGAATTCAAACCTATACCTCGAGTGGGCTGTGTAAATTTCCAAAGAGTGGACACAAAAGAGAAATACTGAAAAAAAAGAAAAAAGAAAAGAGAAGAGAAGAGAAAAGAAAAGAAAAGAAAAGAAAAGAAAAAAGAAAAAAGAAATATGACCATTTGTCCCTAGAGTGTTTGGAATCATTCTTGTGGGTTACACTAGAACCATAATTTGGAGCTTAGAATCATTATTTAGAGATAGCTCTTGGTATATTTTATAGTACTATTTCAACAGTTACTACGGAATTAGTATCCACATCTCCTCCCTACACATTATCTACACATTATCTGTTAGATCCTTCTTTATCAAAGTCCTATTCAGCATATGTTAAGGTTCGGTGTTCAAGACTACTGTATGGAAGTTCAAAGGAAGGTGTAGAGCTCAGCGATGACAAAGTAGTTTTTGTCAGTTGAGAAAAATCTCATAGGGGACATTAAATCTGAAAAGAAAATGTGAAGGTCAGAAGAGAAAGGACTTCACATGACACAGCAGATATGTAGATGTTTGTAAGTGAGAAGTGTAGAAACTGTAAAGAAGATGGTGATGGGGTTCAGTTCAGGCCACCCCCAAATACGGCACCTTGGCACAATGAATATTGTGAGCTGGGGAATCTGAGAAACAGCAAGTACCTGTAAGATTTTCTAACCTTCTTATGAAGCTGGTTATAAGACCCTCACGTGAGATGCCCTTCCTATATTCAGAGGAAAGATCAGACTTATCTCTGAGGACAGAGGGAAACAAAAAGGAATCTGAATGAATGGGTCTTGAAAGTTTCCTCCAGTTTACTGCTCTTAGCTCATAGCCTTTTTTATCCTATCACATTATTCCTTGACTCCCCAAGCTTCATGAGGCCCAGCAAAAAACCACTCAGCTTTAACTGCTTCTTTGGGTTATCATTTCCTTATGGAGACTCACATAGCACATAAAAGTTACATTAAATTAAGTTGAATGCTTTTCCCTTGATAACATGCCTTTCGTTAACAGGGCCCCAGCCAAGAACTTAGAAAGGTAGAGGTATTTTTCCTCCCCTGCAATGGCAACCATGCTCTGTGTAGGGGAGAAAGCACTGACGTCTGACAGGTGGTTAAACCCAGTGCAAAGAGTTTCATTTTCTTTTTTTTTTTTTTAAGATTTTATTTATTTATTTATTTCACAGAGGGAGAGAGATCACAAGGAGGCAGAGAGGCAGACAGACAGAGAGAGGGGGAAGCAGGCTCCCCGCTGAGCAGGGAGCCCGATGCGGGCCTCGATCCCAGGACCCTGAGATCATGACCTGAGCCGAAAGCAGAGGCTTTAACCCACTGAGCCACCCAGGCGCCCAAGAGTTTCATTTTCATTCAATTCTGGATCCAGAGCTCCTCAGGCCTATTTGCCAGGGCAGTGATACTATCTGAGTAGACAAGAAAAATTGTTAGGCAGCATCAGTTTCAATTCAATTTGACAAATATTTACTAAGTCTCCATGCTTCGTGTACATCTTAGAAGGCTTTAGTGGATAAAAAGTAAAAGATACCAACAAAGAAACTGGATGACTTTAAAATAGAAGTATTGATTTCTACCTGTACTTCCAACCAGTTTACTATGATGAAATCAGCTTCTTTGCTCTCATAATATCTGCTCTACAAAAATCACCTCTTTTCTGCCCAATGTTTGCATTTAAAGTATATTAATCCTTTGTCTAACCAGTCTGTCACTAGTTTCTGACTCCTAGACACGCTCACTCCTCTCCCACACCCCCACCTCTTCTTCGCCCCTCTGCCATTCTCTTTTTTCTCCTACAGTCCTTGAATTCTGATAGCCTTTACTAATAATAAGAAATGTTTTCTACAAATTCAGTCTCCCTTCCTTCTTCCTTTCCTCCTGCTGTTAGCCCCTCCACCTGCCTTTACTCCCACACCCCTCTTAGTATTGTCACTGGCTTCTATCAAAGCCTGTACTTAAGATGAATCTGGTCAGTTCTCTCATTACAAGGTTCATTCTATTCATAAAGCTTAATATGAAGACTCTCCCAAGGGTATTTGCATTTTTACAGGTGACAAAATCTTAAGTAAAAAGGACTGAAGCTGTAATGGTAAATTTTCAATCATTGGAAATCTAATGGAGGAAGGCATTGAGATGTCAAAAGAGTCTTCCCAAACCCCCTGAAAAACATCTGTATCTTCAATTCCATAATATAGAACACTTCTCAGTTTTCTAAGAGGTACATGCTGGAATTTCTTGGCTCTGATTTGGATCCTACTCTGTAATTTTCTTGGGGTGATATTTGCTCATCAGAACTGGAGCTGCTGGTACCCAGAACTATGAGTGGCAATAATTCTCCTGGAACATTCAAAAACTTTAGTGCCTAGAAGCCTTGGGAATGAAGGAGTTAATGCTCTTAAGTGCCCATCAAGGCAGAGTTAATGGGTCTTAACAGAAACCTGAGCAGGAGACCAACCACCTGCATTCAGAATGACCACTTTTCTATGGAATCCTGGGTGGTCTGCCTAAACAGGTTTCCCCATGCCCTGGGAGGTCAGTGACTCTGAGAAGAATCCAGTTCAATAATGAGCAAAAGAATGATTAATAGTGCTTCCTGCCCTCAGTTAGAGAGGGGGTGGGCAGCAGGATGCCGGAAGAAAAGCAAACAGCTGGATATTACATTGCAGTGTGGACAGAAATCACTTACATTTTAGATTTGATATCATTCTGGTGATTGAGAAATGGAATCAAAGCTCACACTTAGCATGGCAAAGATTAAACTGCTGTGCCATTTTTATTAGTTTTTTTTATTAATTTGTTCATTTATCATTAAAGACCTTTTTAAAACTCAGAAGCACTGTCCTATTATCTGAAAAGGTATAGTAACTATTTGGTGACACATTTATACTTTTAAAGAAAAAGAAAATTTCATGTGTGGGCCTTCTTATTGGATGTATATATTCTCTATTTACATACACATGTATGCACATATATATATATAGTTTGTAAAACACTAATGAATTCATACTTGACACAGGGGTTTGGAGTGGTGCAAAGTGTAACTACACTCTGGGCTCTGTGGGAGGTACTGAGGAGGTGGGGAGAGAAGGAGGCTTGATGAGTGAGACTCACATCATTTCTCTAGTTCCTCCTCCAGTGCCCTCTCATGAATCAAAGTTGCTTGTGACATTGCAGTTGGCAGCTTAAATAATCATAAAAAAATTAAATGAGAAACAAAGTTGATATTCCAGAGTAAAATTTAAACTGGAAATCAAATTTAAGCGTACAGAAAATTCTCAATATATGGAGTGCACATATGTATGTGTATTCATGCTGGTTATCTCCATATTTGTGTGCACACATACAAATAACAGATATGTGTAGGAGCCAGTTTATTATTAAAAGAGACTGAATTCCTAGATTTAGACCTGGTTCCACTGCTAATTGGCTAGTGAAGTAATTAGGCAATTCATGTCAACTCTAAATCTCCATTTAGTCATCAATAAAATGAGGGAGTTAGATATCCTCATGGTCCTTTACAGCTTTAAGATTTCTAAACATTTGTGTACAAAAGGTCATTATTAAGCAATCACAAGAAACCCTTCTCCTTTGATCTGATCCCTAATGCTACACCTGCATACGCAGCTGTGAGGGAATATCCTGGACACTGTGGTTAGTGGAGACCATAGAGCTGTGTAGAGAAGATGGTGGAATGCAGTGAGTAGGCAGGAGCCACCCACAGGAGAGTTGAAGAAGCTCCAGGAACACATGATAAAATATAGGCCATGTCTCTGGGGGGAGCCCCTTTGGGGCACATGGTGGGTGGAGAAGCAGGGTCTGTCTTTTTCCCTAATTCAATAATGGTGGTTGAAAGCATAGATCACTGTCTGATGGCTTCATGTTCAAGTCTTCAGTCACTAGCTATGTATCCTTTGTCCAGTTACTATACCATTCTAGTCCTCAGTTTTCCCTCCACAAAAAATGAAGATCATAATGCCCACCTCAACAACCTCCTTTAATATTTAAATAAGAATAGGGATGATGTTTTTAACATAATTCTCAGCTCATAAGTATTCAAAAAAAACTGTGTATGTGTATTTCACATAGACATCTCTTACAATGGAGTTACATCTTGATAAGCCCATTGTAAGCTGAAAATACTAAAGTCAAAAATGCATTTAATACACCTAATCTACTGAACATCATAACTTAGCCTGGCCCACCTTAAACATGCTCAGAACACTTACATTGGTCTACAGTTGAGCAAAATCATCTAACAAAAGCGTATTTTATAATAAAGTGTTGATATCTCATGTAATTTGTAAAATACTGTACTGAAAGTGAAAAGCGAATGGTTTTGTGGGTACAGAGTTGTTGTAAGTGGATCAGTTGCTTATGCTCATGATCATGAGGCTGACTGGGAGCTATAGCACCTGCCGCTGTCCAGCATCATGAGAGAGGATCACACCATATCTCACTAGCCCAGGAAAAGATCAAAATTCAAACTACAGTTTCTACTGAATTTATATCACTTTCACCTCATCATAAAGTCAAAAAGTCATTAAGTTAAATCATCCTAAGTCAGGGACTGTCTATATATGTACATCAATATATATTTCACATATTACATATTATTAAATCTTTGGTACACTTGATATATAGAGATTTATGGAAGAAAGACCATTGTTATTTGGCAGTAAGAAAATAGAAGCCATTCATGAAGGATGGGATTTCATTTTCTATGGAAAAGAGGATTTAGAAATCAAAAAACAGAAGTATAATCAGAAGAAATGAATAGAGAACTGAGCACCCTATATTTTAGATAAGGTCAACCATTAAGTGTTGTTCCATATAATTTATTTATGTCATGTTGATTGCCTATAATATAGATAGATGGCTGGAGCTGCCCCTGGCTGATATCAGTGATAAAGCCTCAAAGATTAAACACCCTATCTATATATTCATGTATTTATTAAATCCTTCCTTAAGATTCTTCCAGAATGAAAGCTCCAGGAGAGCAGGGGCTATGCCTATCTTGTCCCACGCTGGATCTCAAAAGCCTACAATTGTGCCTGCCATGAGGTAGGTGCTCAAAAAATACCAAGTCTATAGACCATACAATAGATTTTGTATTTGTTCTGTTGATTATTTATTACCTGTCTCCTCCTGCTAAAATGCAAGCTCTACAAGGCAGTCAATATTGCTTTGTACACTGATGTGTCTCATGTGCCTAGAATGGTGCCTGCACATTATGGTTGCCTCATAAATGCTTTTAGAATGATGACTGAAGCAGGTAGGGAGAGTGAGTTAGAAGCAAGAAAGTCTCAATAATCCAGGCTGCTAGACAAGCTTCTTAACCTTTAGTTTCAAACGGAGGTTTCAAGAAAAATGGCTTCCAATGCCCCTTAAATGCAGAGCATTCAGCTAAATAACCAGACCTTTCAGGAGTTCCTGAGAAGATGAAGGCAAAGGAAAAAAGTCAGTTCCATATCCAAGGTTGCAAAGGCTGTTCCACATTCATCCAAACTCACGCTCTCCTACACTGGTTTGTCAAATCCTTTATTTAAATATCTCATTATCTAAGACAATTTTGTACTTACTGTCATGAAGGCTTATGAAACCTGCAAACCTGTCTTGCTGGAGCAGGTACAATTTAAGCCAGTGATTGTTCAAAAGAGAAAGGAAAGGTGAAGAATGGCACCATTGTGAAGATTTAGAGCAGGAAGGTAGACAGCCCTCGGAGCTAACCTCTGTTCTCTGGGGTGTTTGTTTAGGCTCCTTAGACAATGCATATAGCCTAAAGATAGAGGGGGAAAAATTGTAAGTCTTCATGTATAATTTTTGTTGTTATATCTAAACTGATAGTTGAGGGCTAGGAGCTGAAACAATATTTTATAGAAGTATCATGTTGAAGTTTTTGCAGGTTTCAAAATATTTAAATATGTAAATTTCAATGGAGAGATGTTCAGATTTTTTGATAGTCTAATGATTTTAAGCATCTCATTTCTAGTCACACACTGACAAAAGATGTTCAGATTGCAGTGTGAGATGGTTTCTATGGTTACAGTTGTTTCCTAGCATTTTAGTGACATCTTTTGTGAGCATTGGCTGCTTCACTTATTTGTCACTAATGTATGTGTAGAACTATAGTTAATAGCCTTGGGCGGACAAAATTTTTTTTTTCTGAATGGCTGTATTGTTTTTTAGCAGCATTTTTCAATAAGGTGACAATGCATTAGAATACTAATGGTATGTATGGTATTTTAAGATGTCAAGTTTTCAATAAAATGATAATGAAAATTTTGCATTTCATTTAATAGTTAAATATTCATGAATTTTCACAGCATGATGAACTGAGTGAAAAATAAAGAAACTGTATAATGTATAATACTAAACATCATAAATTAAGTTTCTTTTCATAGAAGCTATTCAAGAGTGTTTAATATATGGTTCTTCATGGATTTAGACCAATCTGAGCTAAATTAAAGGCATCTAAAAAGGAAACTTGTTTAAACCAATTTAACATATTTTAACACAGCATGTTTACAATGTAACAATATAAAGGAAAATGACACATTACAAACAATATATACATTATATAAAACTTACGATGACTAAGTGGGGGATGTAATCATCAGGCAAGAATATTTTGAATAAAGTAATTACGAAGTAGGAGACGGAGGCATGCATGGGGGTAGAGACAGGTGACATAACCATGAGTAACAGAATGAAAATAGGCAGGAGAAACTGAGAATCTAAAAGTTCTATCCAAGGTTTCAGGCCTTAGGCTAATTTCTGGAGAACCTAGGAGTAAATACCATGTCTTCCCTCTGGATCTGGACTGATCCAGTCTTAAAGCAAATGTTTAAAGTAAGGGGAAAAAAATGACCTCAATATTAGAAATTCAAAGACTTTTGCTCCAAATTCAAAGATCATCTGTAGTCATGTATCAGCAGCCACTCCAACTACCTGTTATATAGGCTGCATCTATTTTGGGGGTATTTGGACATTCTGTGTATGCAGTTGAGCTACCAGAGAGAAAGTGACTAATGGAATTCTAATTACTGATTGCTGTGATGTGGAAGACAGAAAAAAGCCATTACTTGACTCTCTATCAAAAAAATACAGTCATTCACTGAATCACCCACAACCTCCTGGCTGGGAATTATTCAGCTCTGCTCTCCCTTTTTTTTTTTTTTAAAGATTTTATTTATTTATTTGACACTGAGAGAGAGATCAGATCACAAGAAGGCAGAGAGATAGACAGAGAGAGAGGAGGAAGCAGGCTCCCCGCTGAGCAGAGAGCCCGATGTGGGCCTCCATCCCAGGACCCTGAGATCATGACCTGAGCCGAAAGCAGAGGCTTTAACCCACTGAGCCACCCAGGTGCCCCAGCTCTGCTCTCCTGACTGGCCAGGTATTCCACTGACCCATCCTATTAGAACTGTTGGATGGGACGGAGAAAACCATAAGAGAGAGACACAGAAGACAGACTTGATTTCTGTTGAAGAGCAAATCAAGACTGGGACCAGTATAAAGTAAATAGAAAATCCTAGCCTGGTAGGTGCTGTTGATATATTGGGAGAATGTGGACTTAAGATATAGAATTTTAGGGGCACCTGGGTGGCTCAGTGGGTTAAAGCCTCTGCCTTCGGCTCAGGTCATGATCTCAGGGTCCTGGGATCAAGCCCCACGTCGTCGGGCTCCCTGCTCAGCAGGAAGCCTGCTTCTCCCTCTCCCTCTGCCTGTCTCTCTGCCTACTTGTGATCTCTCTCTCTCTGTGTCAGATAAATAAATAAAATCTTAAAAAAAAAAAGATACAGAGTTTTAAATTCCTGTAGGTTATCATCATCAGAGTATTGGCCTACCCAGATCAGTGGTTAACTTGGAATTACCCCTCTCTCATAGGCCTTATTGTTACTAATTTCTTTAATGCCTAACATATACATGTAATAATATTTACAGATATATACAGATGGGAATCAAAGACAGTTCTTTTTATAAGTATTTTATACATGAGAATGTTATTGCAATGTCTATTATTTAACCAACTTATTATTATCCTTGATTCTGCTAAAAGGGTGATCATTTCATGCATAAAGGAATTGAAATGCCAATGAAAATAATTGACAAAAGTAAAAAACAAAAATTTCAGAGCTTTCCTTAATTTTAATTGACTGCCCAAACCTAGTTCATTTTAAGATACTGATTTTGACCAGGTAGTGGTATTCAGGGTCCTGGGTCTACCATTTACTACCTGTACAAGCTGGTAGGGGCAATATCATCTTTCATGTCTCAGTTTCTTCACCTTATAAATGCAAATAACTGGAGTATCCGAAATGTTGTGTAGACTAAATGAGATTGATACATATACAACACTTAGTATTAAGCTTGTCGAACAGTAAGCACACAATAAATATTAGCTATTTTCATCATTATTACAATTAATATCAATTCATTTAGTGAAAGCTAACTATAGGGCCTGTAGAGAGATGATGGGAGAGATGTTAAAGACCTGATTAGCACAAATATCATGAAAGTGAATAGGAGTACAAATAGTGTTTAATGAAGTATTTTAAACTGGATATAATGTTTTTTGGGCTAGAAGTCAACAGAGCAAATTAACTAACTTTTACTTATCAGCTCTATTATCCATGAAAGTAGGCTGGCATTACTGATCTCTTCCTCATCTAAATTGTGATAACTATATGACTTTATGAAACCAGATGTTTAAAAAAGAATTTATGAAATAAAAGGACAAACATTATGTGGTTCTACTTAGATGAGGTACCAAGACCAGTCAAATTCATTGAGACAGTAAGCAGAATAGTGGTTACCAGGGGGAGAGCGGAACAGAGGATGGGAAGTTACTGTGTAATGGATATAGAGTGTCAGTTTGGGATGACAAAATTTTTCTGGAGATGGAAGGTGGTAATGGTTGCATAGCAGTGTAAATGTACTTAATGCCACAGAACTGCACACTTAAAAATTGTTAAAATGGTAAATTTTATGTGATGTAAATTTTATCACAATTTAAAAAGACAACTACTGATGGCCAAAAAACACTGGGGGAGGGGACAAATGAAAAAAGAAAATGAAGAATCAATCCAATATACTGAGGTTTAAAAAAAAATGACCCTTACCCGTAATTTGTGGCACTTAGTCAAATAATATATTTTGAATTTACTTTCAGTTCACATGAGGTCCAAGACTCTAAGATTTTGATTTTAAATATTATTTTATCAAAAAGTCCCTCATTAATAGTAGGCAAACTCTTTTGGCTTTAGACTTGGGAATAAAACAATTACATCAGGGGTACCTGGGTGGCTCAGTGGGTTAAGTCTCTGCCTTCGGCTCAGGTCATGATCTCAGGGTCCTGGGATCGAGCCCCACATCGGGTTCTCTGCTCTGCAGGGAGCCTGCTTCCCCTTCTCCCTCTGCCTGCCTCTCTGCCTACTTGTGAGCTCTCTCTCTCTGTGCCAAATAAATAAATAAAATCTTTTAAAAAAACAAAAACAAAAAAACCCAATTACATCATATCACTAACAAAAGTGTCCACTTCAGTGACTCAGGAAATTTAATGAGAGCATTGTGATCAGTACTTCTAGCAACGTGATCTTCTTTAGAATATATCCATATCTTGTACCAGCGAAGAGAGCATCATAAAGACAAATTATGGCTAATGCATTCTCCCTTATGCATTTCTGGGCTGATGACCAGTCCCATTAAATATCATCCCAAATGGGTTGGTTGCTACTGAACAAGGGGAAAAAAAGACATTTTCCTCCTGCCTAAGTACAGCCAACACAAACATCAGCCAACATGAGTGCTGCTCTGGCATTTTTTTTCTTCATTCTGAGGTATTTCTTATATGTCTCAGGAGATAAGGAACTAATACCTTGTGTGCAGAGATTTCAAACAAGCAAAAGGTTTTTTTTCATTATTAGCTAGCATATTTGATCTTTGGTTTCCAAGCCTTATCCTTTCACTCAAAAGTTACCCTGATTTCAAATAGCCCCATTTCTCTGTTTTATCAAGAAGTAGCAACAATCTACTACGACCACTGTTATTATGACATTTCAATCAACTCATTTCATTGCGGTTTGAGAAAACACTTTGTTGAAACCCAAAGGAAAATCTGCCACGTTTCCATTCAGGCATATGGCTGGGGGAAAAGAGCCTAATAACCAGTAATCAGAGTCTGCCTTCTTTGGGTGGAATCCACTGTGGACAAAAACAATTTATGCTGCACTGGACGAAAATAGTTCATCGATGTTATTTTCCAAGAGATGGTTAAAATAACTCCTTCTCATCTGATATCCCAAAACTAGGAGGGAGAGAGTTCAGATAATGTTGGAATCGATAAAGTCACAAAAGCAGAGTCATATAGGAAATACACCTTGAAATTACTATCTTGCTCTTTTCATCACAGAACTAGCCAAAGAATAGTTAGACCCATTATGAAGGGTAGTATTACAATAAGTTTTAGTTCAGGGAATCATCGAAATTAAAGACAACAAAGATATAATATGTATCTACCTAGAGTCGTGATTGCAATGATCAACGATCTGAAGTGTTTTTCCCCTTCAGAAAATAGACCTCTGATTATTCCCCAAGGCTTAAATAATTCAGAATAGTAAATCATCAAAACTTATCTTTTTAATATATTTTGAACTGACATTTGAATATGAATATATATTTTACAGAAAATTAATATAAGCAAATTAATGAGACTTCATTTAAGTCCAAACTCAGGTGAAATGGAGACATATCCCTTTTCTTTATTATGTACCAGAACCTTTAACTCTTTCCCATAATCTTCTATGCTCAGAATATTTTCCTTTTACTCCATGCCTTATTACCCTCTCAGGCAAAAGTGCCCCTCTATACAAACTACCCTTTCTGCAAAGGGCATGTGCTTTGATGACAAACAATTTTTCTGCCTGAGCAGTGAATAGTGGGAGTTCTATGTCAGTAAAACAAAAAAATAGGCAATACTTGTTTTCACTGGCAATACAGTGATTCCTAAACTTTGCTGCACATTAGAATGATCCCTGGAAAGCTTTTTAAAAATCTGATGCTCAGGTCATACTCCACACCAATGAAATTAGACTATCTGGGCCTGAGAGCCAAACACAGTATTTTTTAAAGATTCCCAAATAATTCCAACCTGCAGCAAGATTTGGGAAACAGTACAGTATATACTGGAAGCCAAAATTTGTTATTAATTATATGCCAATAAACTACCTCTTCACGCCAATTATCAAGAGTTGGTAATGTTTTAATTTCTTAGCATTATTTAATCTTTAATAACCCTAGGAAAGTCAATTCAAAAGCCAGGATAAATAGTACAAAGCATCTCTTCTTTTTTTATCATTATTATAAATCAATACCATACTATGGCCTCACTAAATACTTTCTCATTAAACGCTTTATTTTTACAGTTTTATTTCTACTACCATTTTCCTAACAGGGCTGGTGTAGACTCTACTCATGGGGAAAGATGTATTCATTCTCTACAAGGGATGGATTTTTCTAGCAAGGTTGCACTTTGTAAATGTGGTTTGGTTTTCCAATATGGCTTAGGTTCTGTGATGAAAGAAAGGAAGACTCAAATCATACTCATTAATCTCTTACTTTGGTCTTCAGACTCCAAATACCACACTCCCACCTGGAAATGTTATGCTAAACCCTCATTTTTCACCTTCTATTTGTAGATAATGCAAACATCTTTTCATTCAACTCTGATTATCTATAATTTCATTAATGATTTATATCAGCAAAGCATTTGAAAATATATTTCCATCACTCATTAATTTTTCTAAGAAAAGCAATTTCTACATTCTCATAGAAAATTGAAGAAATTACCAGATAATGTACACTTACTTTGACCATTTTCCTTAGAATACTGCTAAACTAGCCTGTTTCCTTTGCCTAAATGCCACTGTGCCTTCAAACATATGTATACTCAGACATCTGGCTCCTTCTTTCAGGCTTTTTAAACTAAGCCAAATCTTGGAAACAATCAACTTTATCAAAAATATTTTTGTCTTATAGAGTCTAGATGGCTTTATTACCTGAATCTTTCCTTCTCTCTTCACTTTTTCTTGTCCAATAATTGATACATTCACAAGGAAGACTACAAACAGAAGGAAAACCAAACAGCCCTCTTCAAAAATTCCTTGGTGTCATGATAGCTTATTAAGTGGAAATGTATATTTCTACATTTCTTCATTTCTTAGAGTCTCTTTAAGAGATTGTAGAAGTTTTCTTAAAGCTCAGAATACTGTAGTTTCCAAATACTGATACAATGCCTCATTCATGAACTGACCTATCATGACTCTAACTCATTAACAATAAGTCACCAAATATTTACTAACAGTATACTATGTACCTGGAACTATATGAGGCATTATCAAGGATGCAAAAGAAAAGGGGTCTGACAATTGCCCCTAGAATTTATAACCTGGTTGAGGAGGGAAGATACTATATGTTACAAAACACAGCTATTTTTTGAACCATAAGAAAGGAAAAACATGCAATCAATTAAGCTTTGACGCATCATCTGTCAAGATGCCCTGACATTTTACGATGCATTCTGATTTTAGCGATTCTAAAATGAAGAACAAAAAGAAAAAACTAGAAGTGCATCTCACTATCAGTGCAATAGGGTATATACTATAACAACTAGGAAATAATACACAACAGTGCTAAATACAGAGAAGGCTATACACACAGTGATGGGCAGAGGGCTAATGTAATAGATACCATTGCAACCACTGGGCGGTATGCAGAATGACTAAAGCTAAGTGGAAACAAGAAGTCAAGAGCACTAGTAAAGTGCCTGGAATTTCATATAATGTCAAGGCGGCAAATTCCTACTTACTCACTTTTATGAGAAAGGTACATTGAATACCACACTCCAGTGTCATGTCCTACTTACCCTACACCCAAAATATCTTTCACATCCATCCCCTCTTCTTTCATGCTTGCCACACACTGTTTCCTTTCACTATTTTCTTCACCAAATCTCTCCAGGCAGTATTTAAACTAATCATGCCTATCCACAGCTCTGAGCACAATGGTCCTACAATTGTGGGGATGGCAACAATGGCTAATCAATGATGACTAAACTACTTAGCTTGGCATTCAAGGCCCTGAAAGACCTGACCCTGATATATATTATCTCCTATTTTTCCATTGCAACAGCAGTTCTTTCAACACATTTCTGTTTAATTGACTCATCAGATCAATGCTCTCCATTCTCTCTATAAAACATGGATGATTAAACACTCCAGGCTAGCAAGCTATACAGTACATCTGTGCCCTTCTCCCACCAATTAGCTGTATGCTTGTCCAAACCTATTTATGCCAGTCTTACTTGTTCTTGCAATTATATGATTTAATTAAATATGAAAACTGATAAAATATGAGTACAGAAAGAAAATTGTTTCTATGAAAACTAAGTTATATGCTTGATTTAAAAAACAACCACCAACAAGCCAATAAAAAAATGATGTCAAACCAGGAATGGACAAGACAGCAATAATAAATTGAGAAAAAAATAATAAAAATCCAGGATACCAGACTCAGATTGTGTCTCCCAGTTTTGTTCCATTTTAAATAAACCAAACTGGTTTATACCAAATCAGGCATAAAATAGTGTATTATGGGTAAGGGTTACAATCAGTAGATTCATATTCCAAGAAAACAGTTTTCCTTAAGAGATGGTTCCTCAAGAGATGACTGACAAATAAATACACAATTGCACATTTTATATTAAAATAAAGGCTTATATGTTGTTTTTAAAACTATTTCCCCATGTTTATCAAGTTTTCAATCTATAAACTAGCTATAAGCCCCAGCTCAATAGAGAAAGCCTACTCCTACTGGCTCTAACCAAACTTTAACCCCCAAGCCCACACCATTTCTTTTTCATGAAATGAGCATTTCCTGTATCACACAGTATTCAAATATCTGTAATTTTCAAGAATCTGTGCAAACACCTCATCTCTGTGAAGTATTTCTTAAAGCCTTCCTACCAGAAATTGGAGTTAGAGGTATCTAAGGATTCTAACATCATCCCTACCATCTATTATGGAAACCAAATCAAATATATTAACTTCTGAATCTCAATTTCCTCATTTGTAAAATGGGGATAATATCGATCATATAGGATGTAGAGGATTTAATGTTAGAGGAGTTAATGCATAGAACAGTAAACATAATGCCTGTAATGTAGATGGGTTCAAACACTGAGAGACACCAGTCTCCATCCGATGCACCTTTCTTTTGATGCTAAGAGCTCGTTTGTCTTCTTTCATGATGCCTCTTGCTTTTGTTCTGTTTTATAACAGTTTCAGTATATGTCTCTTCCCCCATTAGATATATATTCTTTGACAGTTAAGCTGTACATCCAATATTTGTTTGCTATCACTTGCCTTGCTTTTAAATAAACAACTAAATAAAAGGCCAAATGATTGATGAATCTTTCTTGTGGTCAGATAGAGGCCTGGCAAAAGAATAAGGAAAAGAGAAACAATTTAGAGTATATTTTTTTGTCCTCTACTAGAATAGATAAAAGGCTTAGTTATAGCAGCCTAAAGATGGGTGCTTCTATATCTCCTTTTTTAATAGCTTCATCTTTTGTTTTTGTGTTGATTCTGCCTTTCTCCTAAAAATGTTGACGGGGTAGATTACACCTCACAGCAGTCTTGGCAGCCCCTAGAGAATTTCATGTCTTTGCAATGCAACATTCTTTGGAAGAATAGAAAACTTTTGCCGATCCCCCCAACCCCCACCCCAAAAAGGATTGAAATTCTGCATTCTTTTTAGTTGACAATTGACTGGAACATTTTGCAAATAAGTGCCAGGCTCGATGAGGTGCAAAATACTGACTGTATTAGCTAGTTATTTAGAGAGATGTGAAGATGCTCTTGCCAACATACATTCAATTTAGGCTTTGGATGCTTTGCGTGATCTCCCAGGCAGCACTTGTTTGAAAATGTTGGAATTTAATTTAAAAGTTTTCACATTTGCTTTTCTGTTCATATTTTTAAAAGCAGCAATAACTCTTTAGTTCTTAAGAGCAAACTCTAGAGTTAATCTTTATATGTGTGTGTACATTTATATATACATATGTAAAATATGAAAAAAATTTACCATGGTTTTTCTATTTTTTGCTCTCTTCTAATTTTTGTCACTGAACTTAAACTTTTTCAGTCTCAGAATACTGAAAATGGAACTGCAATGCTATTTTTGTAGAGACAACCTTTTTAGGTCCATAGCCTTCTTGGGTTATCTATGTGGATACATGCATAATTTTATAATCACGGTGTACACGGTTGTTAAAGGGCACTGAAAGGTTTTTTACCACCTACCAT
Source organism: Ailurus styani (assembly GCA_002007465.1). Taxonomy (NCBI): domain Eukaryota; kingdom Metazoa; phylum Chordata; class Mammalia; order Carnivora; family Ailuridae; genus Ailurus; species Ailurus styani. Next base: position 428,528 of record LNAC01000162.1, on the reverse strand, counting down.
GTGACTTATACCACATATGCCACATATGACCAAGACTTTCTCCTCAACAAGGGCATAAAACTCAAGTCTCTTTCTGAATTGTCACAAAGTAATATTTATAATAGTAACAACTTATATTTCTATATGTAAAAAATAATCATTGCTTCTGCTCTCTTAGGAGATTCAGATATGTCTGGGCATATTTAGTAAACCAGTGGGTTTGGCTTAACTAGGCCTTTGTCATACATTGCACAGGCTATGCCCTTCACGGCTCTAGGGGAGCCATTCACACAGACTATTTCATTATGACAAGCAGGGAGCCTTGACATAGGGTGAAGAAAAATAGGTTCTGGGTAGGGAGAAATATTAGCAGCAGGGACAGATGCTTGAGGAAGGGTAACAACAGCATCAGAGTTCCAGCTATTAATATACATAAAAAGAGTATAAAAAGCAAACTGTGGTCCAGGCTGATTCACAAGCAAATAAGACTTCCCCTAAGGGTTCCCAGAAATGGCTGGAAGAGAGAAAGTTTTTGAAGGGCTGTAGTTACTCAAATGTAAGTTCCTCAAAAATATAAGTGACTTTCCTACAGTCACCAAGGTAGACAAACCAAGAATACAAATCACTAGAAGTTTCACAGACATGTATGACCATGAAGAGTCCATGAATCTTGGGCGCCTGGGTGGCTCAGTAGGCTTAAGCCTCTGCCTTCGGCTTAGGTCATGATCTCAGGGTCCTGGGATCGAGGCCTACATCCGGCTCTCTGCTCAGCAGGGAGCCTGCTTCCTCCTCTTTCTGCCTGCCTCTCTGCTTACTTGTGATCTCCCTCTCTCTGTCAAAAAAAAAAAAAAAAAAAGAGTCCATGAATTTTGACTCTGTGAATGACAAGCTTTGCATTCAAAAGAATAATGGAAAAGAGGGCCAACTCTGAGAGTGTGTCATAATGTTACCAAAAACTATCTTTTTAAAAAGAGATTTATTTATTTATTTATTCTAGAGACAGAGAGTGAACATGCAAGAGTAGAGGAAGGGGCAGAGGGAGAGGGAAAGGAGAGAGAGAATCTCAAGCAGACTCCCTGCCGAGCCTGGAGCCCCATGCAGGACTTGATCTCATGAAAAATGAGATCATGAACAGAGCCAAAATCAAAAGCCAGACACTTAACTGACTGAGCCACCCAGATGCCCCTCAAACATTATCTTAAAACTGTCTTTATAAAACTGGTAGGAGAATTACTTAATAGCCATGAGCTTTGAGATATTAATAACAAGAAAAAATACAAATGTTTATGCTATCCCAATATAACTATTTCACTAAAAGATCATAGTCCACCACCTCTCTACATTGCACCAAGATTATAGGTCTTACTCTTCCCATAAGCAGCTTAAAGTGATCTCCGAAAATGGTTTGCTACTCACTTGACCCAGAAAGCCCTATAAAATCATGCAAATCAAGAGGTTCAAATCTTCGTGTTCACTTTAAGAACACATGTGAAACTGTCCAGGCCATCAAGGCTATGCATATCTGAAAAGCCACCAAGTATCTGAAGGGTGTCACTTTGCAGAAGCAATGCATGCCATTCCGTCACTACAATGGTGGAGTTGGTAGGTATGCCCAGGCCAAAGTGTGGGACTCGATGCAGGGTTGGTGGCCCAAAAAAAGTGCTGAATTTTTACTGCACATGCTTAAAAATACAGAGAGTCACGCTGAACTTAAAGGGTTTAGATGTAGATTCTCTGGTCACTGAGCACACCCAGGTGAACAAAGCCCCCAAGAAGAGGCGCAGAATATACAGGGCTCATGGTCAGATTAATCCATAAATGAGTTCTCCCTGCCACATCAAGATGATCCTTACTGAAAAAAGAGAATATTGTCCCTAAGCCAGAAGATGTTGCACAGAAGATAAAGATATTCCTGAAGAAACTGAAGAAACAAAACTTCTGGCCTGGAAGTAAATTCTGCATATTATAAATAAATGCAAATAAAAGTAAAAAAAATGTAGGTCTTCTTAGAGAACATCCTCAAAAGAGAAGTTCTGAAACTATTTTTAATATTCCCCCATGCGGGCGCCTGGGTGGTTCAGTGGGTTAAGCCTCTGCCTTTGGCTCAGGTCATGATCCCAGGGTCCTGGGATCAAGGCCCGCAATGGGCTCTCAGCAGGGAGCCTGCTTCCCCCTCTCTCTCTCTGCCTTCCTCTCTGCCTACTTGTGATCTCTCTCTCTTTCAAATAAATAAATAAAATAAAATAAAATATTCCCCATGCAACCTGCTGGAATGACTAATAACTACTTAGATCCAAAGTTTGAGAGTTCTAAAATCTAATATTGCCACATATACGTTCTATTGTTTACTTACAATTGCACAGGTTTTGAAACCAAGAGACCTGAGTGGGAATCCCAGGTTGACACTAACTGTGTGGTCTTGGACTTGTTACTGAGCCTTTCTGAGGCCATTTCTTCATCTGTAAAATGATGATTATAATATCCACCTTGCAGAACTATGCTAGGGCATGGAGATGTCATCTGATACAGCATCTCAGAGATGGTATTGGTAACTATTACTATTTTTGTTATCTAGATGACTAACATCCCTTTATTGCTCAGTAATCTTTGATGTAGAAATCCATTTCTTTACTCTTTAAGAACCAGAAGTTAATTACACTGCAATAGACATATATATTACTTATTCATCAGGTATGAAATCTGCTCACGAGATTTATCATCAGCTCTAAAACCAATTTAGCATTCTCCCTAACATTCACAAAATGACTTTATTGGGTCTTTTTTTTTTTTACCAATTTTACAAATTTGATTTTATTTTAAAATTTTAAAACTTTTAATTTTTAAATTTAAAATACAATTGAATTTTACCAACTCAACCATCATAGAAATATATAAATAAAACACATAGTCTTCCCCTTTCCCCCATTCAATCCACTTCCCCTAAAAAAATCAGTACTCCCTGTTTGATATTTGTCTTTCCCCATATTTTCCTACAATTATACTAATATCTAAACATACCACCATCACTGCAGCAAGAAAGTACCTTGGAAATGTCAACTTCTGTTGTTCTCTTGTGTGTGAGCACTCTCTCTACCCACACCTCAGCTATGATCTGCCAGGACTGGATAAAGGGCCTCCTACTTTAAAAAAAAAAAAGATCTTAAATGTTCACAGGAACCAGCTGGAATCCTGTGACTGAGTTTCTATTCACTGAAGAGATGGCCAATGTATTTCACTGATCAGGTGTTACTTACTCTCCAAATCCAGACCCTCATGAGAACAAAAGGGCACACACTATTAATAGCTATACTGAATTATAGGCCTAAACCAGGACTGCCCAATGCTATCTGGGGAACATTGTCTCCTACATTTAATTCATACCAACACCTCTTTTTCTCAATCTCCCTCAAAACATGGTTTTAATGATGTTATATCCATCTCAAATCTCTTCAATGACTCCCTGCTTTCTAGAACATTTCTAAAATTCTTTGTGTCAGAGTATTAATGCTCCTAGTGGCTTTTTTTTTTTAACTCGCAAAGGCAAATTTGCAGCCTTCAGATGCAGATCTCTCTCCCTATTGTCTTCACACTATAATATATTCATATGACCACCCCTGGCCTCTAAAGACATGTGAATTTAGAATCCTTGCAAACTTAATATGCCCAAACTTAATTAATAACAGAATCCTCCTCTCCCACATCCTGACCCTATCCCAGTGTGTATGACTTCCAACTAAGTTGTTAGCTCCCTATCATCTTCATATATGCTATCTTCAAAACAGATTCTCAGGAACTATATACTGAGAGAAAGGGAAGGAAAGGGAAGGGGAAGGGTGGGGGGAGGATGGCAAGGAAGGTGGCTTTTCAGATATGCCTACCCTTTGATTAAGTTAATGGTTGCTTCCTGTGCGTTCCTGCTTAATATGTTGCCTGAAGTCAGCCTGACTGTTGCAGATCTGTGGGTACTGGTAATATGAAGGTTATAAAAAGTTCTAACTTCCCCATATATTTCTCTTGTCACTGGAATCACTAACAGAGTAAATAATAAATGTGTAAGAGTTCTGTCCTTAGTAACCCTGATTTGAATAGGACAATTACAGGACCTGATTTGGACAGGGAAGCCTTTCCCTCTAGTGCTTTTCCATGAGTACCAGTTAGTTACAAAATGATAAGGAGAGAGCCTAACGGTATGCCATAGAAAATGGGTAAGCCCAGTGGCTGGGAAGCTGTGCAGAAGTGTAAAGGGCACTATGACATACAGTATTAAGGAGTGAGTAATGGGACTTCTTGAAAAACTATCAGAGGTAGTGCTATAGTTGCTTAAGACCAGCTATTTTGAGTTACTAATTTTGCCATCAAAATTTTCATTGTTGTGTTTGGGGACAAAAAAATGTCAGCAATTTCTTCAAATGTTCTAGAAAGTATGATTTGGGGACACACTAAAATGTCAACCCTACTGCTGCTGTTGAACAGTTAATGGTAGGATGGGGTCCTTAAAATATAGTTAGGTGTAGCTGTCTTCCCTGAAGCCTCACGAGGCAAGCACGAGGCAAGTTTGGGGAATATAAAAGTAATACATTGGGATAATGGTACAGTAAGAAAGACGTGGTTATACATTGAGATCTGTTGGTCTTAGAAAAGTTACAATAGTCAGAAAAAGAAAACTGATGATAATGATGATGATAATGATGATGATAATGATGGTGGTAGTGGTGATCATAATAACGTAACGATGATTTGGTTGGGTGAAAGAAGCATATAGCCAAAAGTAAGAATGCCTGGGTACTAGCTCAGCTCTGCTATGTACCTGTTCCAAGGCTTTGAACAAATCACTTAATTACTCTAAGACATTGCTTTCTCATCTCTATGACGGGAAAATTAATACTTCCCTGTGTGTCTCTTAAGGTTATTACATAAGCAAAGCAAGAAATAGATGGAATCACTCTGTAATCGGCAATGTGCTTAAATAATTAATGCGCAGATTTGCTCGATTGCCTTTGTCAACCAACTTATCCTGAGGAATTGCTAGCCAGGTTGCTAGCTTTCAGATGGGATCATGTCAGGCGAAAAAACCCACATGCAGAGTCTGTTGAACTCTGGTAACTTTGTGTGAAAAAATGCAACCAAATATGTGAAGTTTTAATCAGTCTAAGGTTTGCTGTCCTACTTAAATTAACCCTTTTTTAAAAATGAAGTACAGGACGCCCGGGTGGCTCAGTTGGTTAAGCAGCTGCCTTTGGCTCAGGTCGTGATCCCAGCGTCCTGAGATGAAGTCCCGCATTGGGCTCCTTGCTCGGCAGGGAGCCTGCTTCTCGCTCTGCCTCTGCCTGCTTGTGCTCTCTCTCTTTCTCTGACAAATAAATAAAATCTTTAAAATATAAAAATAATTTTTTTTAAAATGAGGTATAGTTGACATACAATATTATACTAGTTCCAGGTCTACAATATAGTGATTCAACTTTACATACATTAGAAAATGCTCACCACAATAAGTATAGTTACTATCTGTTATCATACAAAATTACTACAATATTATTGACTATATTTCATATGCTGTGCTTTACATCACCATGATATTTTTTTTTATAACTGGAATTCTGTTTCTCTTAATCTCCTTAACCTAGTTCACCCATTCCTTCACCCTTCTCCCCCTGGCAAACACTAAGTTTGATCTCTGTAAGGAGTGTGTTTCTATTTTGTTTTGTTTGTTCATTTGCTATTTAGGTCCCACATATAAGTGAAATCATATGGTATCTTCTCTGACTTATTTCACTTAGCATAATACCCTCTAGGTCCATCCATGTTGTCACAAAATGGCGAGATTTCATTCTTTATTTTGACTGAGCAATGGTCCATTGTATATACACACCACATCTTCTTTATCCATTCATCTATTGATGGACACTTGAGCTGCTCCATAATTTGCCTATTGTCAACAATGCTGCAGTAAACATAGGGGTGCATGTATCTTTTCAAATTAGTGTTTTCATATTTTCATATCCTTTGGGTAAATACTCAGTAGTGTGATTACTGGATCATAGGGTAGTTCTATTTTTGGTTTTTTATTTATTTTTAATTTTTTTTATTATGTTAGTCACCATACATCATTAGTTTTTGATGTAGAGTTCCATGATTCATTGTTTGTGTATAACACCCAGTGCTCCATGCAATACATGCCCTCCTTAATACCCACCACTGGGCCAATCCATACCACTACCCCTCCCCTCTGAAACCCTCAGTTTGTTTCCCAGAGTCCACAATCTCTCATGATTCATCTCCCCTTCTGACTCCCCACCCCTTATTTTTCCCTTCCTTCTCCTAATGTCCCCCATGCTATTCCTTATGTATCATATGATTTCACTTACAGTTTTAGTTTTTTGAAGAACCTCCATAGGTCTTCCACTGTAGCTGCACCGGTCTGCTTTCCCACAAACAGTGCATGAGGGCTCCTTTTTCTCTACATCCTCACCAACACTTGTTGTTTCTTAGGTTTTTTATTTTAGCCATTCTGACAGGTGTGAGATGATGTCTCATTGTGGATTTTATTTGCATTTCCCTGACGATGAGTGATGTTGAGCATTTTTTCATATGTCTGTTGGCCATCTGTATATATGTCTTTCAGAAAATGTCTAGTTAGGTCCTCTGCCCACTTTTTAATTGAATTGTTTACTTCTTTGCTATTGAGTTGTAGGAGTTCTTTATATATTTTGGATATTAACTCTTTACAGATATATCATTTGCAAACATCTTATCCTATCCAGTAGGTTGCCTTTTTGGTTTGTTGATGGTTTTTATTGTACAAAATTTTTTTAGTTTGATGTAATCCCAATTGTTTATTTTTGCTTTTATTTCCCTTGCCCCAGTAGATAGATCCAAAAAAAATATTGCTCAGACCTGTGAATGTAAATCTTCTTATATAAAATTTTTAAATAACACATTTTTATGGCATTTGTATTTTCAAAGTGGTTTCTAAAATAGTTGACCCATAATAGAAAAGAGGTATTCTGCTATATAGTTTAAGATGAAATGAGAAATAGGAAGTGTTGACTAGCACTTAGAAAAATCCAAACTCTAGTCTATCATCATCCCAGGGCTCTGAGCAAGGACCACAGTTTCCCCATGTGTCAATTGAGGATCTAGAACAAGATGATGTCCAGTCTCTTTCCCAGTTCTAACATTTGATAATTTCTATAAAATTACCTATGCTTTTCCTAGGTTATCAGACAAAATGACACTAAATGGCATTCTCTTTCAGCCAGCTCTGCTGTCAACTATGCTAGCATTGGTTCTCCTAATATCAAAGGGATGTGACACACAAAGAAGAAATGGGGAAATGTGCTTTGAAAACATTTCTATTTCAAACAGGAAAATTTCTGTTTACACTTTGCATGCAATTTACAAGATATAAATGTCAAAGCAAGAGCTTGATAAAGTTTACACACAAGTAGTTGGGTTAAACTGAGAACTAGACATGAAGTTGGCCATCACACTAGTGAATGGACTACCACACACAGGCTGGATCTGAGCTCTCCAGCTCACAAATGGTTGAAGACAATCTTTAAGACAGGGATAGTATTGGAAGTCAGCACCTATCACTGAAGACCAAAAAAAATGTCCATAAAAATCTAGGCTTTCTTAATGCACAGTTTCCTGACCTGAGTGAGTTCTTGCTTCTAAAGGTTGCAAGGATAGCATGTTAGAATTTACTATAGATAATTCAAATGCTTCAGGGTTATTAAATAATTTTAGTTCATTCTGCCACAATCATTACCTTAACACTGAAACACCCCTTTATAAGATCCCATAACATTTGCCTGCCACTAATATTTAGTGGCATTTTACAACTATACTCTATGCTGCAGCCTTCCCCTTCATTAATCTTTCCTATCCCTTTTAGGTGGTTTTGGAAAGAAAAAAATTCCAAAGTTGAAGGAACTCTTGATTTGTTTCCTTACTTTCTACACCATACCTTTCAGAGAAGGAAATCTTTTCATCTTCCCCCATAACTTCCTCTAAGCTCTAACCGTTTTGTACTGGGAGATGCCCTTATATGTACTCTGATTCTCTCTTGCCATGAAAGAAAATTACCTCTCAGTTCTCAATATTCTATTATCAATACAGACCCAAAGGAACTACTGAATAAGAGATTTGGTGGTTCTTGGTTGCTATGTCTTCGTCTCATCTCCCAGTACTATTCACACCATGTACTCCATGAATGTCCCTTTTATGAATCTGAGCTTTTGCATATATTCTTCCCAACTAGAATGCTCACCCATCCATCAACTCACCCATTCTTCTGACTCATCCTTACTCATCCTATAATATTTAATCCAAATATCCCCTTCTCTTGGAAGCTTTCTTTGACCAATACTACCCTTCTCACACACACACACACACACACACACACACACACACACACACACACACACACATGCACACACGCACACACGCAGTTAGAAGCTCTTTATCTCAGCTCCCATAACAACCTTGACTTAATTCCTCCTTATTACCACAGCACATCATAATTGGTGTCTTATTTCTCTAAGTGTAGATAATAATGCTCTTGAGGGCACAGACAATCTTATTCACGTCTGTATCTCTGTCACTTAGCATACATAGTACCTGGACTATAGAAAATAGTCAAGAAATATTTAGTAAATGAATAAATGCATCCATCTCAAGCACTGGTCCCGCCCACCACTTCACTAAAGTGATCTTTTTTTGTTTCTATATTAAAATTATGAAAATTTAACAGGCTCTTGATGACAATTTGGAAGCCTCACTAAGACCTCTCAGACTGCATTTCTCTTGTGTTTGAGAATGTGTCTGCTTTGCATGACAGTCCAGATGTCAGCCTTTCCACATTTCCCCAGAAGTACCTTGAGTTGAATATGTCCCTCCCGTGTAGTTCCAAACCTTCTATCTGGGCAGGCAGCTCTGTTGTTAGCTAACTGTCGGCATTACACTGCTGTATTCATAAAGGATTGTCAGCACCGTGCAGTATTATTATGCGAGATCATTTGCTCATGTAAAGACATATTAAACCTAGCAGTTGCTTTGTCTCTTGTCAAGGGAATTGTGCACTGTTACATTAGAGATGAGAGTTTGCAACGTCAACCTGCTATTGCTGCTTTGCTACCCACTTCAGAAGAATCAACAATTCATGCTCGTTTCCTTGTTTCCCTTCTTTGGTAACAACTCAGCCACTATCCAAACAGGAATCTTATCAGTGCCAGGAAAATAATATCCCATGGGGTAAGGGTCATTTCATGCAAGTTTCTCTCCTGAAGGCTTCAGTCCTGTGCTTTATCCTCAGTTCAGGTGACCCGAGCACTGCCACTCCCAACCTTTACACCACCTACCATACAGGCTTCCAAACTGACATTCAGAATTTCCCATTGTCTAAATTTGCCAGGATTTCACCAGGTTTCATAACAAATGCCCTCTCCAACACATACCTCTTACTTGAATTACCACCTGTTTGTTGTTAAAATTTTCAGAAACCTGCTCTGCTGGCCAGGCTAAATCATTACCTACACACGCAGCAGGATTCCCCTCCAGAGCTGCACATACCCAATGGGCAGTCTATTTCCAAAGTTCTGTTCCTCCCAGTCAACCCCATTCTATAGACGTTATCTGTGCCATATCCTGAAACATGATACATGACAGGACTTATATACAGAATATTTCTACTTAAAAAAAGAAGAGGATAGGATTACTGAAAGCAAAACAAAATCCAACTTCATGCTTCTGTTTCTCCAAGATTTTCTTCCCTTTCTTCACTCCTTATTTGTTTCCAAAATACCTACCAGAAAATGAAATATCTAAGCTAGGCAAAACAACATGAAGAAAAAGTTTAATGGCTCTTGGAGAAAGTTGGAATCTTTGCAAGTAGGAGAAGGTGTTAATGTTCGCTTAATCATTGGCCAGGCCTACTCTTTTTTAAGGCTTACTTTGGTAGCCTCTATTATTACTAAGAAACAGCACATTTTCAACACTACATTTTACCTCAGCAGGTCCCTTTCAACAATATATTATGGCTCCGTTATAGACTGGCCAAATTGCATTAATCACTTTCTTCAAGATGTGGGTTTTAGCAGATAATACATTTTTAAGTTTGCTTTCTTGCAAGAGCTTTCTGACAAAGGGATAACCTGTAAAAAGCCATCCCCTTCCATTCTGAGACCAACAACACAGCACATTCCACTTATCTTTCACTGTCTCATGCTCTCGGTTGCACACCTCCTTATTCCTTCCTCTCTTGTCCTTAGTCTCAGATTCCTTAAGGATTCAGCCAGTATAATCTGATTGTCTGACTAGCCATCTTTCTGTCTGTCTGCATTTTAAGGTCTCATGTAAATAGCATGATAGAGTAACTCTTTTATCCCTTTTTGATTAAACTCATGAGAAGCTAGAATTTTCTGGAAAATAAGCTCTTGCCTCCACAAAGACATGTCTGACAGAGGTGGCTTTCAAAGACAAAAATTATGAAATATAAACCTGTTTTTCTTAATGAAGTCAAATAAATGTTCCCTTTGTCATCCCTCCAAAATATGTCTCAATTAGAAAAATCTAATGTGTTCATTTGTAAAGATGTGTTCATTTGTAAAAATTAAAGTGTGACTATATGCATCTTGGCCTAATCCTGCAGCTCTAATTCATCATTTCAAATACCTGTATTCTATTAATCCTGAGGTTTCGAAGAAGTTCTAAGTACAAGTTTATATTATCTGAAGAATTCATAAAATTTCTATTTAACAAACTTATTTAAACATCTATTCTCTTAATGTTATTTTTCTTAGTTTCCCCTTTAGGCCCTCTGCTGTCTTTTTAAAATATCATGTTATGGGACATCTGGGTGTCTTAGTCGGTTAAGTGTCTGCCTTCAGTTCAGGTCATGATCCCACATTGGGCTCCTTGCTTAGCGGGGAGCCTGCTTCTTCCCTCTGCCTGCCACTCCCCCTGCTTGTGCTTGCTCTCTCTCGCTCTCTCTGGCAAATAAATAAAAAATCTTTCAAAAAAATAAGTAAAAAATAAAATTAAAATATCACGTTATTTTTTAAAAAGTCATTATACTCTCTTCCCATAACTACCATAATTTTTATGAGAAAAAGCCACCTTTAAATGGTCTATTCCCATTCTTCCCTTGTCAGTTAACTTGCCCAAGTCTTACAACTTTGATTGATTACTGAAATGAATAATTAGAGTTTACTGGTAGAATGGTACCTGTTATATTCAGCCCAGAAAGGAACTCCAAAGGCATCAGGGATAGAGACAAAAGGAGGAGTTTGGATATATATGGTGATAGAAAAAATGAGCAATGCATTATAGTGAAAAATAAAACTTAACTGAGAATTTTATGTACTTTCTCTAAAACAGAGATTATAGGCATAGGAGTCATAATTCAACAGGTAATGACAAAATGGCATTTAAATATATATATTTTATTACTAAACTGGTAAAATTAATAGAGAAATACAAACTGAAGCAACACTAAGATATAATTATTTTGTTGATCATATTAGGGGGAAAAAGATACTATGCAAGCATTGGCAAGAGAATGGAGAAACTATATGGAGAAACTATCTTATTTGCTGTAAATGGAAGTGCTAATTGGCAAACTTTTTAGAGGTCAATTTGAAAATACATGTTTAAGTTCAAAAACTGCATATTCTACGACTCAGCAATTTAGTCTTTATAAATGTACCATGCATGTACACTAAGACATATATACAAAATATCTGCTAAGTGAGTGTTGAGTTTAACTCTGGAATCAGGCAGACTTGGGTTGAAATCATAGCTCCATTACTTTCTAGCCATGTGAGCTTGGGCAAGTTACACAGCATGTCTAGATTTCACTGCCTTCATCTATAAGATTATTTTGAGAATTAAATGAAATGATGTCTATAAATGATGCCAAAATGTCTGGCACCTCATAAGTACTTAAGAGGTGTTTATTGCTCTTTGTAGTAATGATACTATTATAAATATTATTCACCACCATTTATAATAGCAAAGATCTGAAAACAACCCATCTATCAACTGGGGGACTAGTTAAGTAAGATTAGGTTCATTCAATGGAATACAACATAGTCATTAAAAAAAAACCAAACTATATGGAAGTAGAACCAAGATATACTCTGGAAAAAAATCAAGTTTGGGTATTAATAGTATTATTCCACCTGTGTGAAAAGACACAATAATATACTTTTACTAGTATGTGCTGAGAGAGAGAGGGAGAAATATAATATGAACCAATATATTAACAGTGATTATCCCTGGGAAGTGGAAAAATAGGGTACTTTAATTTTTTTCTCTCATAAATTTTTGAAATATTTTGTTTTTACAGTGAACATGTATTAACTCTGTAATTAATAAAAATTATTTTTGAAAGTAAAAATGAATTCAAATGTAATATAATTCTTTATACCCAATCTAGAATTAAATAAGAGAAAATAAGTTGTATATTCTTGCCAACTCTTAGTAAAGACAGTTGTCTTAAGATAAAATGCCCAGGTAAAAGAGGAGCTTTATATTTTCTTCCCTCTGCTTTAGTTTAGACCTACTAGCTTGTTTCAGTGTACTGAATACGTAGAGCATGTAAATAAAAAAACAGGGAAGATAAAGCTACATAAAACACATAGGAATATTTTTAAATAATTCAATATGAGTAGAGAGATCTAAGTTTTTAAGATAGCTTCTACTTTTCAATTATATATATATATATATACACATATATATATGAAAGATTATCCAGATCATTTCCATCCTCAGATTCCCAGAACCTAGTTTATAGAAAGCATTCAATATATATTTGTCGAATTAATGAGTGAGGGCAGAGTCTTGGTTGTCAAACACACTTCTTTTAACTTCTAAGTAGCTGGACTTATATATCCTCTGTTGCCAAAACTAAACAGCAAAGATATGTGGTGGACAAGGAAAAAGAAATGAATCCAGAGGGTCTCCTGGAAGGCCGTGAGAGAGAACATACAGTCAGAGAATTTTAGAGCTAGAAAACAAAGATGAAACTATCCAATCTAACTCCTATTTCTATGAGGAAACTGAGTCACAGAAAAGGTGAGTCCTCCCAGGTGGTCTGATCACTGGTTAGTGTCAGTCAGGACTTAACTCAGATTTTCCACTTTGATTCAATTCCCCTTCTTACCCAGGTTGTTATTCCCAGAAGATGGTTACTACTTAGAGAAATTGGCACAGATTCTTCATTCCTTATGAAGGAGGTGACAACGGTAATAAGAGGGAAAAGTTTATTCCAGTAAAACTATATACTTTTATCGGTTTATTTTATCTTAACATAAATTGTTGTTTTTTCCAAGTGAGTATCTACAATGCAAATAGTAGACAATTGGAGCATCTCTACTATTACTGTGTCCTTTTTTTTTTTAAAGATTTTATTTATTTATTTGACACAGAGAGAGAGAGATCACAAGTAGGCAGAGAGGCAGGCGGGGGGCGGGGGNTCCACTGAGCAGGGAGCCCGATGTGGGCCTCGATCCCAGAACCCTGAGATCATGACCTGAGCTGAAGGCAGAGGCTTCAACACACTGAGCCACCCAGGCGCCCTATTACTGTGTCCTTTTAAAGATGTTTCTGCCTTTCCACCTTTCTTTTGATGCATGACCAAAAATAGGGTTAAACCAAGGTTGTTTGAGGTCTTTGTGTTAACATTGCCTGGGGAAAAAAATGAAAAAGGCAGGATACTTTCTCAAAATATAAACTAAATGAGAATACCATTATGAATTTGGAAGTAACAACCCCTTCTTTGAATGGATTCTTCAACTATCTTCTTCTGTCCATTCAAACAAATTTCTTCTCAGTTATTATTTAATAGCCCTACTTCTGCATTAGCTATGGCAGTACTTATCACAAGGGAGATAAAAATGTCAAAGCTAAAGAAAAGTAAATGGCTGGAAATGAAAGATCCAAGCAGAGGGGGTACATAGTCAATGCCAACCAAGGAGAAAGTGGACTCTGAGCAGTAGAAGGAATTTTACATAGCTCAATTTACTTAATGTGGCAGCAAATGTGAGCCTGGTATTATACATGAGATTTTTAGGAAATCCTATTAAAGAGCTGATATTTTATGAGACCTGGCATTTTCCCTTAGATTCTAGTCCATCTGAATTTAAGCAGGCAGAAGGGTGATTGATTCAACAGTATATCTTTTACTTACTCCAGCCCCAGTTAAGTTTTTTCCCCCTATTACCATGTTACACAAGGGCAACCCCACACTGGCAGTTGGTTGTTAATTACATTTGATGTGCAGTAACACAAGCGAGCTAATTAACTTGCATCAAAAAAGCTTTATTTACTGTGACAAATTAAACAAACTCGTAAAGTGTTCAGCCACAATGGCTCTCAATTATCATGCAGTCCAAGTAATGTGGTGCAAACATATTCCCAGGCCTCTCCCAGGTATCACTTCAGTCTCACAGCCCTTCTGCACATGTACGATTATAAATGGATCTTTTTAATGAATAGAACTGAAAGTCAACTGCTCTTTGTTTTGCTTTGTTTTGCATATGTGTGTGCATATGTGTGTTGAGTGTGTATATGTCCTATAAGGTATGGCTGGATATGTTGGTCACATTCAGTTTCTTAATTCTTAATCCTTGCTTACCTCATAGTTCAACAGAGTCTTCTTGGCCTTTAATCAGAGAATTGCCATAAAACAAAAAAAGAAAATACTTATTGTTCCAAAGTCCATGCTCTGTGTTAACCATGATTATCTAAAACTGGTCATTTTCAGATGACAGTGTTGACTCTTTTACTTGGGGGGGAGGGGCAGAGAGAATCTTAAGCAGGCTCCATGCCCAGTATGTAGTCCAACGCAGAACTTGATCCCATGACCCTGAGATCATGACCTGAGCCAAAATCAAGAGTCAATTGCCTTATCAAATGAGTCACCTAGGTTCCCCAGTGTTGACTCTTTAATAGAAACATCACTACCCCTAATGACTCACATATAGGGGATATATAACAGTGCCTTCTCTTGGTGGAGTAAAAGGATAAGATTTGCACCCTCACCCAACAGAAAGCACCCGCAGAACAATTGCTTATCTTTCAGGCAACTTTTCTAGCTTTGAAAAAAAATGGTTATAATTTCTACCATTCTTTGCAAAACAGCATCTAAAATTCACTGCCTGTGGTAAGTGTTTAGGAAAATACATTACCCTTCTATTTAGTTCATTTGTAAAGTAATGATTTGAGGTTGGTAGCACAGTAAAACGGAAGAAACACTGAACTTGAATCCAGATGAAGAGGAATAATAGCAACTAGCTTATGAAGCTAATAAGTGGCAGAATAAGGATTGTCTAACTCAAAAGCTTGCTCTCAATTACTGTCAACAGAGAGGCTTAAGGAACTTGCATTTCCTTATCTGCCAAGTATAGATAACATGAGAATGTTTATGAAAGGGATGTATGAAAAATGAAACTGTAAACTGTCAATATCATTATGAATATTTGTTGACTGGCCTCACCAAAAAAGATCATAATGAAAGTCTCCCAACAGTCATCTTTTACTGGTAGCGTTTCATACCTACAAGCCAACAAATGACCACAAAAAAGAAATTTCTCAGAGGACAAGTTTCCTCATCTACATACAACTTACAATACCAGTATGTCTTGAATATATTGAAGAGATTGTTATTCTGAGCACTCTGAATAGAGGAGAAGCACTGAGAAATAGGAACAAGGTCTAGGGAAACAGCTTACTCTTTAATAACCCCACCAGTATTTCTGAAAGTAAGCCGTCCTTGAGTCCCTCATAAAACACTCCAAAATAAATAAAAGCAAAAGACAGTCTTAGAATTGATTCTCTTTTAAAACTCAATCAGAAAAAAGAGAGAGAGAATTAAAAAAATGAATCAGAAAAAAATAAAATAAATAAAATAAAACTGAATCAGAGTGTGGCCTCCACAAATTTAGCCCAGAAGTCATATTTGGTCATTTCCCATTAAACTTTAATCCATAGGGAGGTCATGCTTCCCAGAGATGGATGGGAAGGCACCCCTCAAGACAGGGTGTACTAGTCTTCATCCTTTGACACTTGACATTTATGAATAAGCTGCAGTTTATAGCTGACGTCCAGAGTCACTCTGTGCCTGAAGGACTTCCATCCTCCTTCTACCTAATCAGTGTTTTTGTCTGCTGGACAGACATCAAGTTCAGACAAAAAAGGCTCACCAATATTGCATTGTATTTGGCAATAGGTCACAGCAGGGTCTGGTAAAGAAATCACAGCAGGAAACGCCGCTGAGTGTGGGCATAACAAAATGTCCTTTATTTACAGGAGCATAACCTGTAATATGCAATTTCAACATTGAGGTATACCATAGTGAGTCTAAAAGACTGCTGATTCTCTAATGAAAACTCTGAGTGATTCCAAAGGTCTAGGGTCTTGTGCACTGGGTGATTATTATGTACTAACAAGGCAATGTGATTATTCTACCTCAGAATATTCACATAAATCAATGGCACACTTCTACCTCTGCCAACATTTCCTATCCAAGGCACTATAGTTCACAACTGTCACATAGGTCTCCTAATTGAAAGAATGACAAAAGACTGAACAATTTTATTTTTCACTTACTGGCTTCTTCATAAACTACATCTCACTTAAATGGCTCTCAGACACCTATATTTCACAAGCAGAATCCATTTGTCTCCTCCTCCCTCAGGACAATTATGAGATAAAATGAAAACAAAGACTTGAAACAGAAATAAAGCCTGAAATAAATCATTTGGGCAAATGGAGAGATACAACTAGTAATATTGAAAATCTTACAGCCTAGTCTACAAGGAACAATCTTACAGTTTTCGATCCCATCAGGAAAGACAGGCACATAAGAGGCTGACCAATTTATTATAAACAGGTCTTTTTATGCGAGACTGATTGCAGAGATGTTACCGTAACGGAGAATTCTGAAGAGGACATTAAAATACAACTACAATGCCAAATGGAATAGTTGATTTTTTAGAGCTTTATTCAGACTGAACTTCTGCGTATGGAAGTGTCCATGGGTGGCCATTAAATCAAACTGAGCATCTTACAAGCCTATTCATATTGACCAGAATATGGTGGCTCATTTAACCAATTCTGCAAGTGCATATTGCAGGGAGCTAGAGGGGACGTAAAGACCCTTCTAACACTGTACAGAGCTCTCCTTGATTACAATGCTCCCTGTGGGACCACAAGAGTTACTCACCACTCCCCAGCCCCCATTTTTCATGTTAAGAAATTCTGAACCAAGCGACACTGTGTTCCTTTATGCTTGGATCACCAGTGAAATTCAAAGTTAGTCTAATCAATCCAGTTTGTAATTTCCTCCTTGTATTTTAAGGGAGAAAACTGCAAGAAGACCCACAATTCTGATTCTGCCTTGCTTCTTGGCACAAAACTTGCTAGACTCTATTGTGAAGAAGTGCCTTGAGCTGCAGTTAGCATTTCAACTTCTCAAGATCCAGGCTTGAAAAAAGAACTATGTGACTTCATGGATTTTTTGAACTGTAAGAGTCTACAAGGCTTTCCACTATTGATGAAGCAGGAGATGTCCATGTTCCTTTCCTTACAAAATTCCAAATTAGGTGATTCTCCTAGTCTGAAATATCCTTAAGGATCAGACTAAGGCTCTCACCTCTCTCATTTTCTCATCTTAATGGGCTATGATGTATCAGTTACAATTATAATTGTATTTCAGGGAACTCTATGGAGTAGGCAAGGAAATAAATAGCTTGTTTATTTTAAGGACATTCTAGAACTTAGAAGTTTAATGGCATATAGGAATCCAATGTCCATCAAATGACCACAGTGAGAGAACACAAACTCATTCTATGCCTGCTGTCACTATTTAACTCATTTTGGGAGAGAACTTTGAATATTTTCATGAGAGTCAAGTTTTCATACATAGAAGATGGATTTTCTGCAACATTTTAATTCATCTATTATCATTTATAATGAATTTGGCAATGAATCAATTGTCCTAGAGAATATTACTTTTATTTGGGAAAAAAAGAGAGATGGGACTATAATATTCTAATACTAATTTTCTTATGTGGCTTTAAAAATGATTCTGAAAGCAGTATGAAAACTTGCTTGAGGAAAAAAAATGTTACACACCCACACAAAATGTCTGCTTCTTTGAAACACACTCATTTAAGGTCTTATATACTTATTAAAAATTGGCCAGTGCCCAGATAGCAGAACAGTTTACAACATGCAAGAGATATTGACTGTGCACCTAATACATGGCAGCCAGACATTGTGTTACACTGGGGATCCAAACATGATCAACATACATCAAGAAGATTATCATATAGTGAGAAGAAAGCTATGGAAACAAACGATATCATAATGTGGATGATATGGGAGAGTTGTACAAAGTTAGAGAGTGCTGAATAATAATAACTAACATTTACATACTGCTTTCTATGTGTCAGCTTTATACTAAATAAATTAATTCATTTAATACTCATAGCAACCAAATAAGGTCAGCATTATGCATATGAAAGAGGCAAGAAGAATTGTCTGAGGAGTAACATTCGAGCTGATACATGGTGAGTTGAGTTGGTGGAACATAACGGAGAAATGAAAAGTAATGTATCATAAGTGAGTAAAGTGCTAGGTAGTGAGAAAATGGGATGGGAGCCAGATGGGGGCTGGGTATATATTTTATCTATCTATAATGTTATACACACACACACACACACACACACACACACACACACACACACACACATATATATATAAAGGGCCAGGTCATCGAGGGTCTTGAGTGACACCCAAAAGAGGTTAGGATTATCATGTAGATAATGGGAACTCTTAGAGAATTCTGAACATTTATTTGAGCCAAATCCCACCTCAATAGCCAACTGACTAATAGGGGAGACTTACAAAGACAAACGTAAGAATTAAGTGCTGAAATTGTCCATCGAGGCATCAACAAAATGGAGTAACCCTGAAAGACCTCTGAACACAAGTGTTTGCTTAGAAGTACACAATGAATATCTGGAGGCTTGGCTCTCCTGGGAATCTAAGACAGTCCATTTAATTCTTCCAAGAGAGCCAGGCAATGTGGCCTTTGACTCAGCCTCAGCACTCCACTGAAGGCTCTTGGCCCTAACCATGGGAACTAGTTCCAATCGGAACCAAAGCTTGTTTGTACAGTTAAATGAATAAATGTTTTTAAACCTAGACTCTGACTTCTTACCAGTCTGTGTTGCTAAAATGCCAAAGAATAATTATAATAGGATTTCTAGTCAACGATTTTTTTGGTCTGCTATAACATTTAAATTAGACTAAATTCAGCTGTTTGAGTGCCCTCTGACAATATTTTTTCTCTCAACTCCATGACTGTTTTATCACTCCTTACTCACTTGACCTAATCGGCACCATTCTGCACTCTAAAATGTTTATCCTATTAAATCAATTTTTAATCTAACTTTTATAGCATTCGATTTCAGTTTCATCAGTCATCCACAGTGTAATATCTAATGTTTTAAAATAATCTAGACAGTTTAAAAAAAAGCAGGGGGAGGGGGACGAATTGCCGTGTTATGAAGCAAATGATTAATTAAAGCAAATTAGATTCTGGCAGCTCTTGCTATCATTATCATGTGTTCCCCAACTTGACTAATAAATCTTTGTTGAGAATGTGTGCTTTCACAAGGTTCAAAAGTCACCTGGGAAAGGACATTATTGACTAATATTTTGTATTGCTGTTAGTTTTATATTCTATTACCCTATGGAATAACAATTAATATTTTTCAAACATTTAGAATACATTCAGGAGTCTGACTTTGCTCACTATTTAGAAGGAGGTTTTACAGCGCGGGGGGGGGGGATCCCAGCAATTTCTGTATCTACTCAAGTAAATTACAATTAACCGATACAGCTAATATGTCGGCAAATGCTAGAAAATCCAAAACAGGCAACCCTGAGTGCCTGCTGCATAATACCGTCCTCACTGTGGCACGGTCCCGGGATTTCAGCAGCTGCAAACATTCTCTAAACCACACAGCACAGTGAGAATAGCACAGCTCTCCTCTATTTCAGAGGTTTGCCTTCTTTCTTTTCCTAGTTCTGGCACTTCACATTGAGGAAAGTAACAATGCCGTGGAACACAGCTCTCTCTAAATCCAACCAAATGCTGCTGCCATGCAAACTAGACAGTCTGCGTTGTTTCTGAAGGCACAGAAGGGAGATATTGACAGCTATTTCAAGAAAGAGACCACATACTTGCCTTTATTTAGACTGCTCAAAGTGTTGTCACTTAAATCAACCTTTAATAATTTTTTTCTAAAATCAACTGTTGCATTTTTCAAACTTAAACTCTTTATTGCCTAATTCTGAATGTTTTAAAGTATATTTCCTACAACTTTTCCATTTGCTTTACCTCAAGTTTAGCCAGCTGTGTCCTTTTTGCACAAAGCCAGGCAAATGCCAGTGTAAACCATAAGCTCAGTTCTTTGTGGTCTCTAGTCATCGTGTGTCACATTGCCTTAAAACTTAACCAGGAGAAGGTGCAAATTTATTTGAAGTCTATGATATCATGACAGGAAAAAAAAAACAGTTTTGAAACAACAATATAAACACCAGGAACAAATTTATCTTGAGGTTTGTTAAATAAGGGGGAGGAATGGAACAATCCCCAAGAGTGAAATTTTAGGTTGTAATAAATAATCACATGCAATTAAATATCTGTACTGGTTCAGAAATAGTGCAATCCATAAAACTCTGAGATATGGTCAGAGAAAACTGATGTTGCTCCAGACAATCCTATTACGTTTAACCTCCACCCCCTGCCATAGCTTTGTAATAATTTACATGCCTAAGTGAGTTGGGTATGCCTATAAAACAAAAACCCCAAAAAACTATACATTTAAATATGCACACATAGGTATTCATTTTTTGTTCCTTTACACTGCATATTATGAAGTGAGCTATGATTACCCATCAAAGTAATTTCCTCTACCCACTCCCTCTATCATCCTCCCACTCTCCACATTTGAACACGTTTCTCTTTTCCTTGGGGCTCTTTCTCTTCTCTCCGCAGCACAGCTTCCTGGTGCCTCCACAGACTGGAAAACAGCCTACAGTGCTGCTCAGTATGGCAGTACATCCCCACGGCCTGGGTGTTTTCTCAGACAGTTTTAAAATGATCCAGTATTGCATGAGTTAAAAAAAATTCCCCCTGGAAAAGCTAATTATTGCATGCAGATACTTCTTTGTGTGATCAAGGAGGGGACAATTTAATAGGCTCTGTAATACAACCAAGAACAAAATTGCTTTAAAGGAAGTCTCTTGTTGAGTGACAACTCTGTTGCCTGAGCCAATTAGGTCCCAATAAAGAGTGTTGAATTGGCTCCTGCTTTCTCATTAATTATGTTCTGTCACAGACATGGGGCTTGATTTAGCAATTTTGTATTACATTAAGATACTGAAAGGCCGGGAACAAATGGCTCACTCTGATAATAGGCATTCTCTACACGGTGTGACATTTACTATCCAGCTGTCCGTAAGGCAGCCTAGCACTTCAGTTCAGGGGTTTATTTGTCATTGCTTCAAAGGGACACTCAGCTTTTCACAAAAAAAGAAACAGAGAGGCTAATAGATAGGACAAAATGTACTGCTGATATGCTTTATTAGAGATAGGATGCTAGGGTTTTGCTAACAAGCTCATCCGTTGGGACTCAGCCGAGTTTGCTGCCAATCATCCTACACACAAAGGCACACTAGTTAACAAGGAGAAATGAATTACAGACACTTATTCTGCCGGTGGGATCACAAATACACCAATCTGTGAAAGAGGCACAAACTCCAGAGACAAACTACATATTTGTCAATAACCTCCTAGAAAGAACCCTAGTAATTCTTTGAAGACCTTTGATTTAGCTTCCCTCTAAAATACATGTAGAGGAAATGTTTTCATTACCATGACATTCTTCCTTTGTTATTTGTACAAATTTTCATCACATTAAAAACAGAAAACTGAGGAGGTCTTCAAATGTTTTAGTAGGTATCTATACACTACTTTTCATATCCCACCACAGGGAGCTACTATTTGGTTATTTCATTAAGAATAAGAGAAAATTAAATTTTTAATCTTTAGGTTTGAGTTGTAATCTACCAATGCAGTAGAATATAATCTATAACTCTGTATCTCCGTATATACAAAAAATGTATACCAATCTTGTATGTGTGTGTATATATATGTATATACATATATGTAATATATGTGTAATATAAGTATGTATATACATATATATCATTTAAAAACAAATTAGAGACCAAATGAACACCAGGTTCTTCTGATTAAGTAGTTATATGACTTTCTATCATAAATGTGTATATATGTGCCACTATATATATACACACCTATAAAATCTTTATATAATACACATTTATACATACAGATATGATTTCATCATGTATAAACATGAACCTAAATCAATTTCTGTATACCAAATATAGTGAAAGATTTTACACATTTTATTTATGAAACTAAGCAAAGTCTCTGGACTCAACACTCAATATTTTGCCACTTCTATTACTTAAACATTCTCCTGAAAACATCATAAAGAAGGGCCTATTATTGATTATAAAAAACAGTAACCTTCAACTCAAGTTTATCTACTGACCACATGAGATTAATCAAATTTGAATATGTCATTTGCAGGTTAATTACAAAACAGCTCTCCAAAATAGTTCCTACAGACAGTACACTGTTCATCTGATTACAGGCTGCATCAATTCATTTAATTTATTCTAGCCACCATCTTGGATTGTAGCAACTCAAGGCTCAACTATGGAATGTACAGAAGGATAGAAAGAATAAACAAAGATTTATCAGACTCTCTTTCCTCAGACAGAATGTCAAAGGATGTGAAGATCTCTTGTGCTCAGTTTCAACCTCAGGGAGAATCCATCCCTCCATCTTTGCTGCTCTTACTCTTTCATGAAGCTCAAAATATCCTCTACCAATTAGTATAGGCATCGAGGGACCAACATGGTGCCCCTATAAGGAAGCCTCTTTTGTCTTTTCCCTACACGATTCCCCAAGTGGATCCTTGACCTACTCTATTTACTTCTTAATTCCTCTGAATTTGAGATCCTAAATATTTCTTTATCTTTATTGACCTACTAATAATTTCAGGGAAAGGAGACCTTGAAGCAGAGATGTAGGACAGCTATAAGCCCCAGATGTATATGTGATAGATCTATTTCTTCCTTTAACCCTCAACAGCAGAAAGGAATGGGTAAAAATAATTTGTTTAAAGAAGCAGATCTTTTCTAATGTAATCCCTAAACATTTTTCCCATTTCTAAGTATTAAAAAATAATTTTTGATAAGGCATCCTCCAAATCATCTCCTTCATCTTAAAATAGTGCCTTAAAAATGGAAGAGGAGGGACAAGAATCATGAGAAAATACAGTGCCGATTTTCTTTTCATTTCTCCACTCCCCCAAAAACATCATATGCAAGAAAGCACTTGCACATTATTTCTCAACACCAATAGTACCTGTGAATTATATATATATTTTTTAAAGTGTATATTGAACACAGACCTAGTTGAAAGAGCTTAGGGAATCTAAGGGAACCATGAAATATTTTTTTTACTCTCTAAAATTTGCCATGTTTCTATTTTAGAAAAGCCTTTGCAATAAATAATATACATAATAGAGGCAAGGATCATTTTATCCTCACTTAACAGGAGCTTTGTCTTTGCTATTCAAGTACTCCACAAGGTTGAAATCTTTCAAAAAGCCTGAGCCTTCCTCAGGCTAAAGCAAATGTATTTATATAGACATTAAGTATTTATACTGCAATTTGTATTTTCAAAGCCCTGTGTAACCATTTATTACTTCATCCATATAACTTCCTTCTGAAGCATGTGAATTCTTTGTTTCCCAGGCAGACAGAGTTGGGTTCTGGGAGGTGACTGACACATGGCATGGAGGACTTAGGCCACACATAAAGAATGAGTATATCTCAGAATGGGTTTCCTAAAGGTTTTGTGGAAACTTCTTCAAGTCTTTAAAACTTGCTTGGACCCCTACTGGAATGCTTTAGTTGTTACTTTGTTGTGGTTTACTTGCAGAAAGAAGAACTGAGTAAATGATTCCAGCTCTTACAGCCCTAGCTTTATATACTCTTGGGACATTTATGCCCACAGGGCAGTTTAGGAGCAGGCTGCAAATCAGAGGATAAAACTAGTATCTGCACCTAAGGGATCATGTATTGCTAACACGAAATATTATAAAAGGATAGTTGGGGGAACCATGTCTTTAAAAAGGTTTTCTTGGAGGTAGGTGCCTCGGTGGCACAGTTAGTTAAGCATCTGACTCTTGGTTTCAACTCCGGTTGTACTCTCAGGGATGTGAGATCAGTCCCCATGTAGGGTTCCACATTCAGTGCACAGTCCATGTAAGACTCTCTCTCCCTCTCCCTCTGCCCCTCCCAGCATGCACGCTCCCTCTCTTTCTCTCAAATAAATAAATCTTAAAAAAAACAAAACAACAACAACAAAAAAAACGTGTTCTTGGAAATGTACTTCCCTGGTTATACCAAGGTAAACGTAGAGAGCAGACCCCTTGTGTAAGACTATGTTTATCTTGAAAGATCCTACTCTGTCACACCCATTAGTTTCCTACTAATATGCTGATTCTATATCTACTCTCTCACTTAACAGTATCATAGCTTGAGTCCCAAGATGGCTTCCACACTTTCATTCTTCTTCCTATGTTGATGTGATCTCTAGCATCTGGGTTACCTGCAACTGCTTCGACCACTAGATATAGAATAAGTGATGCTATGCCAGCTTCAGACCTAGCCTTTAGAAGGACTAGCAAATTCCTCCTTCTCTCTCTTAGAATGTTCACTCTTGGGGCACTCCTTCATGGAGCACTCAGCCTCCAGGTAAGAAGTCTAGGCTCCTCTGCAAGAGAAAAAGAGGTCACATGGAAAAGCACTGAGACACCAGACAAGTGAGTAAAAACAAAAAATATTTTGGACATTAACTCTGTCAAGCCTTTAGATAACTTCATCCCCAGCCACCATCTGAAGACAATCACCCAAGAGAACCCCAAGTTAGACCCTAGCTGAGCCTAATCAATCCCCAGAACTATGAAATCATAATAAATTATTATTATAAGCCACTGTTTTGGAGTAGTTGGATTTAGATGACCAGAATAACCACTATCAGTGCCATCTTCTCCATTTCCCTGTGTCTTTACAGTATGAGAGAAAAATAGAAGCTGGGCTGAACTATGCTAAGCTAGAAGAACAGGGCTATTAAGAATTGGCAACATAGTTTAGAGGACTAGAATCAGTCTTCAGAAATCTTGAGCAAGTTATTTAACCTCCCCAAGTATCAATTTCCTCATCTATAAAATGGGGTTAATAATATGACTTCAAAGGACTATGAAGATTTAATGAACTATAGGATATTAAGCACCTAACACAGTGCTAAGACAGGTAGATCCTGTATAACTTGAACTATTACCATTGTTATCCTTATTAGTATCATCCTTACTAGTACTGCCTTATTAGTATTAGTATTATCCTTATTACTTATCCTTATTAGTATTATTAGTATCCTTATTAGTATTGCCTAAGCACACTAGACTCTCTTCTGAATATCTGCTCAAGCCACAAGTCATTACCCTTCACCCAAAATGCCCTCAGACTTATTAGAGTGGACATCCAGATGACACGATCCCACTCCTAGACCAGAGCTAATTGGACTAGAGGAGAAAAGAGAAGCCAGTTCGTTTCTATGTGTAACTATAACAGCACTGGCTTAAGAGCTAAAATATGTCCAAATTTCACCTTGTGGACTGAAAACAGAAAAATCAGATCAGAGAGATAGAATATAAATATAAGTACAAATTTCCTAAAACCGTAATTGTTTTCCAAGTTATGTTTCATGGCTCTTTCTGAGACCCAACTGTAATCCTTCTTTGTGGTATTGCAGGATGCATCTATATCCTTATGATGTTCCTCCTTTTCTCTTGAGCCAACTTAAGTTGGTTTCTGTCATGCATCCAAAGAATCCAAGCAAAAGAAAAGGGAATAAAGGAGGAAATTTCAAACAAGGCACTGTCAGTGGCCTTCCAACGCCAGAAAGCAATCAGAATCCAGACTGAATCCACTGAAGTACTGCTTAAGCTTTACACTTCTCCTTTCCATGACGAAGGCTCTGCTTATCATTGGTAGAATGGTCCAATGTTGTCTCTTTTTTTTGTAATGGCTTTATTGAGATACAGTTTGCATAACACACAATCCATCCATTAAAAGCATACAATTGAATGGTTTTTAGTATATTCACAGAGTTTTGCAGCCATCACCACAATTAATTTTAGAACATTTTCATCACCCCTAAAACAAATGCCATACCCACTAATAGTCACTTTCCAATTTTCCTCCCACCACTATTGCCACTCAGTCCAGGGCAACCAGTAATCTAACTTTATATAGATGTGATCATTCTGGACATTTAATATAAATGGAATTATACTGTATATGGACTTCAGTAACTTGTTTCTTTCTCTTATCATAATGTTTCACAGCTCATCCATGTTGTAACATGTATCAGTACTTCATTCCTTCTTATTGATCAATAATCCTCCATGGTATGGATATGCCACATTTTATTTATCCACTCATCAGATGATGGACATTTGGATTGTTTCCACTTTTGACTACTATGAATAATGATGCTATGAACATTCACATACTAGTTTTTGTGTGGATATATGGTTTCATTTCTCTTCAGTATATATCTAGGAATAGATTTGCTGGGTCATATGGTAACTCTATGTTTAAACAGCCAGACTATTTTCCAAAGTGAAGGCACAATATTGTATTCTCTTCAAAAATGTAGAAAGTACCCATTTCTCCACAACATTTGTTATCTTCTGTTTGTTTTTTAAATATAACCTTCCTAGTGTGTGTGAAGTGGTAACTCACTGGGTTTTATTTGCATTTCCCTGATGACTGATGATGTTGATAATATTCTCAAGTATTTAAGGCCATTTGTTTATCTCTTTTAAAGAAATGTTTATTCAGATACTTTGCCTATTTTTTAATTGGGTTGTTTGCCTTTTTGTTGTTAAGTTGTAAGCATTCCTTACATATTCTAGCTACAAATCCCTTATCTGATAAATGATTTGTACATATTTTCTCCTAATCATTGAGTTTTTTCACTTTCTTGATGGTATCCTCTGAAGAAAAAAAGGTTTTAATTTTGATGAAGTCCAATTTATCTATTTATTTTTGGTTACTTATACCTTCAGAGTCTTATTTAAGAAAACTTTGCCAAAACAAGATCAAAAAGATTTCCCTCCATTTTCTTCTAAATGTTTTATAGTTTTAGCTCTCATACTTAGGTCTTTTACCCATTTTGAGTTAATTTTTTATATGGATATAGGGATCCAACTTCATTCTTTTGCATGTAGATATTCAGTTTTCCCAATAGTCCTTTTGAGAAGACTATTCTTTCCCATATTGGACTGCTTTGGTATCCTTGTGAAAATTCAATTACCATAAATATGTGTTTGTTTCTGGATTTCTAATTCTATTTCACTGATTTACAGGTCTATCTTTATGCCAATATCACACAATCTTGATTATTGTAACTTTGTAGTAAGTTTTGAAATTAAGAAGTATGAATCCTATAACTTTGATATTCTTCTTCAATAGTGTTTGGCTATTCTAGGTTCTTTGAATTTCCAAAAGGAATTTTAGGATCACTTTCTCATTTTCTGTTAAGAACTGAACTGGGATTTTGATAATAATTGTGTTCAAGTTGTAAATCAACTTAGAGAATGTTGCCATTTTAACAATATTAAATCTCCCAATCTATGAACATGGGATACCTTTCCAATTATATTTAAGTCTTCCTTAATTTCTCTCAATGGTGATTTGTGGTTTTCAGAATTTAGTTTCATATTTATTTTGTTAAATTTATTCCTAAATATTGATTTTTATGCCATTGTAAATGGAACTGCTTTCTCAATTTTATTTTCAGATTATTTCAAGTGTATAGAAGTACAACTGATTTTTATATACTGATCTTGTATCCTATAACCTTACTGAGATTGTTTATTAGTTCTAATAATTTTATGTAAATTCCTCAGGAATTTCCATATGCAAGATTCAAATAGAGATAGTTTTACTTTTTTCTTTCCAATTTGGATGTCTTTTATTTCATTTTCTTGCCTAATTTCACTGGCTAGAAGTTCCAGCACAATGTTGAAGAGAATAACAAGAGCAGACATCTATGTCTTGTTCCTAACCTTGGGGAAAAGCATTCAGTCTTTCACAATTAAGTATGATGTTAACTATTGGTTTCCAATGTCTGGCCAAATATTCTAGTCACAAAACACATTTTTGAGATCTTGATATCAAGTCTTCATGTTTACAAATATAACTAAACATTGTTCATTTTTTATAGTCTCAAAAAATTAGTCAGCATTCCAAATTCCACAATACTCATACAGATATGTAACAGCAACAGTTTATTGGATTGTGAGGAAAAGTATACTGGAGTGAGTCTTAAAACACAGTCCTGGCTATCCCTTTCATTCTTGGGTCTACTCTGAACCTCACTCTTCTGCAAACTGAAGATACCAGTCTGGTTTCTTCTACCTCTCTATGAGAATCATGCGAGTAAATATGAGAATTGCTTTAGGAAATGCAAAGTTTTAGGCAAAGAGATTATTGTTTATTTTTCCTAAACTATATCGAGTTTTTTCATGTGTATCTACTAAATATCGTTGATGAAATCAACTCCTTTCCTCCCTGATATATATAATCAGTGATTGTCATGATTAATATAGAAAAGGGTTTTATTTTAATTTCCAAGCTAGATAAATGAAAACTTTCTTCAAAACCAAGTCCCCTTATTTTTAATGAAAAACCAGAACTCAACCTCTACACATCTTTAAATGTTGAAGATTTTTTTTTTACCTAAATTAGATTTTTTTTAAATTAGGCACAGGTGACATATAACATATTATTTTCAAGTGTATAACATAATTATCTGGTATTTGTATATACTGCAAAATGATCATAATAATCATACTAATTATCATGAGTCATCATACATAATTACAAAAATATTTTTTTCTTGTGATGTGGACTTCTAAGGTCTACTCTCAGGAACATTTAAATATGCAATAACATAGTGTTAACTATAGTCATCATGCTGTACATTACATCCCCATGTCTGATTTATTTTATAACTAGAAGTTTATCCCTTTTGACCCCTTTCACCCATATTGCCCACTCCCCTCCCTCTACCTTTGGTAACCACAAATCTATTCTCTGTATCCATGAGCTTGAAATTTTGTTTTTTAAGGTTCCACATATAAGTGAGATCATATGTGAGTATTTGTCTTTCTCTGACTTATTTCACTCAGCATAATTCCCTCAAGGTCCATTCATGTTGTCACATATGGTAAGATTTCATTCTTTTTAATGGCTGAGTACTATCCCATTGTGTGTATATTGTGCATTTTCTTTATCCATTAATCCATCAGTGGACATTTATGTTGTTTCTATGTCTTTACTATTATAAATAATGCTATAATAAACAAGGGGGCACACACATCTTTTCAAATTAGTGTTTTCATTTTCTTCAGATAAATACCCAAAAGTGGAATTCCTAGATCAGATGGTAGTTCTATTTTTAATTTTTTTGAGAAACTTCCATACCATTTTCCATAGAGGCTGCACCAATTTACATTCCCACCAGCAGTGCATGACAGTTCCCTCTGTTCTACTTCCTCACCAACATTTGCTATTTCTTGTCTTTTTGATACTAGTTATTCTAATAGGGTGAGGTGATGTCTCATTGTGATCTGATTTTACATTTTCCTGATGATTAGTGATGTTAAACATCTTTTCATGTACCTATTGGCCATGTGTATGTCATCTGTGGAAAAATATTTACTCAGATCTTCTGCCCATGATTTTTTTATACTGAGTTATCTGAGTTATTATATATTCTGGATATAAACCCCTTGTTTGATATGCAATTTGCAAATATTTTCTCCCATTCAATAGGCTACCTTTTCATTATGTTGATGAATTTCTTTGCTGTGCAGGCAATAAAGTTTTGAATGACTCATCAATTTTTTCTGAAATATTTTTAGACTTGTGTTACTACTAGAAATATGTCTGTTAAAATCTTTACCCCTCAGCTTAATTATTTGTAAATTGGGGGGATTAAAGAACATAACTATAAAATCTCTTCCAATGATAAAATTCATAACTTTCAAGTTATGAAAAAGATCTTATGAACAAGACTACATAGGATTTTTAAGCTGATATGAAAATTTTCTAAGGATTAATTCAAGTAACTATCTGCTTATTATATTGTCTATTTCAAATATTTTTTGAATTCTCCATTAAATGTGTTATTTACTTTTTTCAGAAATCAGCATAATTTTTTCCTTTAATGTTAACAAATTACTTGCTTTCCAACATTTAATTACCTCTCATAAAAAAATTACAAACCTTTTCACTTAATGGAAAAATTTGAGCAATGTGATATTGGGGGGTAGCTACGATGGCAGCAGAGTAGGAGGAGCCTAGGTTTGTCTTGTTTCTCAAACACAAGTAGATAACTATCAAATCATTTTAAATACCCCAGAAATCAACCTGAAGATTGACAAAACAAACCCCACAACTAAAGGAAAAGAAGAAGCCACATCAAGTAAAGTAGGAAGTGCAGAGATGTGGTTTGGGGGAGAAATAGATTTGTGGGTGCTATGGAGGAGAAGGAGCCATGGTTATGGAGAAAGGAGAGAGAGAGGACTGCACAGGGGAACGCACAAGGAGAATGTTTCCATTGGCTGGGAAAACGAGAGGGGCTGATTTTCTTGAGTTCTTACAACCAGAGGGGCTTAAAGACTAGAATTTTAATGGTCAGCAGGCTTGGCTGAGATAGAGCTCAGAAGGTATTGCCTTACTCCTGGAGAGATGGCAGGCAAACAACCCAGGAGGCAGATGGCGTAGAAACACAGATATGAAGAATCCTGGGGCACACAGGGAGGAGATTATTTGCTCTTCTCAGAATGCCTCCTTGAAAGGCATGTTCAGGGAGATGTATTTCTGGAGAACAAAGGAGCTGGGTCCCATCATTTCCCTCCCCTGACCCTCAGCACAAACACAGAGCCACCTTCAGTAAGCAGTACAGCACCAACACTGGCTGCCTAACCTGCTTATATCAAGTCCCACACCCCTGCACTTTGGCAGGACTTCCCCTTTCAATCAAGTTTGCCTCAGTCCTAGTGTGGCGGGCCCCTTCTCCAGAAGACCAGCACATAGCCCTGCCCACACCACATCTCCCGACCAGAGAGTTCTGCAGGGCTTTAGTTCTAGTGGAAGTAGTATCGGGTCTCTTTCAACAAGCAGACCAGAGCACACCTAGTTAAAACTCACCACATTCTGGCCAAGGACCAAACACTCCTCACTGTAGGCAAGGAGAGCCTCTGCAGATGACTGGCCTGAAGGACAGAGCTGCGAAAACACAAGAGCAGAGTGCAGACAGCACTCCAGAGATGTTCCCTTACATACCAGATATGTTCCCTGAAGCACCAGGCCATGGACACTGTATGATCTCTTCTTCATAAAATCATTACTCCCAGGAGCAGAAAATATAAAAGGGTTTTCTAACATACAGAAGAAGGCAGAGACTTAGACAAAATGCCATCATGGAGGAATTCTTCCCAAATGAAAAACAAGATAAGGTCATGGTCAGAGATCTAAGCAAAACAGACATAACTAATACGTCTGATGGACAATTTACAACAACAATCATAAGGATACTCACTGGGCTTGAGGAAAGACTAGAAGACATCAGGGAGACCCTTACCACAGAGATAAAAGAATAAGAAATGAAAAATGCAGTAACTGAGATTGGAAACAAGTTTGATTAAATGAACACAAGTCTGGAAGAAGCAGAGGAACAAATAAGTGATATAGAACACAAAACAATGGAAAATAATGAGGCTGAACAAAAGAGAAAAAGAATTATACATAACGAGAATACATTTAGGGAACTCAGTGACTGCATCGAACATAATAACATTTGTATTATAGGAGTCCCAGAAGAAGGAGAGAGAGAAAGGGGGGCAGAAAATTTATTTGAGGAAATAATAGCTGAAAATTTCCCTAATCTGGGGAAGGAAAGAGACATCTAGATCCAGGAGGGACAGAAAACTCCCATCAAAATTAACAAAAGCAAGGCAAACCAAGACATATTGTAAGTAAATTTGCAAAATATAGGTAAAGAAAAATTCTTAAAAGCAGCCAGACAAAAGAAGTTCTCAACTAACAAGGAAAGACTCATAAGGTTAGCTGCAGATTTCTCAACAGAAACTTGACACACCAGAAGAGAGTGGCAGTTATATTCAAAGTGCTGAATGGGAAAACCCTAAAGCCAAGAATACTCTATCCAGCAGGGTTATCATTCAGAAGAGAAGGAGTGATGAAGTGTTTTTCAGACAAACAAAAACTAAAGGAGCTCATGACCACTAATAAGCCCTGTAAGAAATATTAAAAGGGACTCTTTGAGTGTAAAGGAAAGACAAAAAAATGAAAAAGAAAGGAATGGAGTAAATCTCCAGAAACAATGACAAAATGTGTAATAAAATGTCACTAAATACATATCTATCGGTAATTACTCTGAATGTAAACAGACTAAACACGCCAATCAAAAAACAAAGGGTATCGGAATGAATTTACAAAGCAAGACCCATCTATATATTGTCTGCAAGAGACTCAATTTAGACCTAAAGACACCAGCAGATTTAAAGTGAGGTGACGGAGAAATATTTACCATGCAAATGGATGTCAAAAAAAAGCTGGAGGAGCCATACTTATACCAGACCAACTAGACTTTAAACCAGAGTATAACAAGAGATGATGAAGAGCACTATATCATAATAAATGGGACAATCCAACAAGAATATATAATAATTATAAATATTTATGCACCTAACATGGGCATACTGAAATATATAAAACAATTAGTACTAAGCATAAAGGAACTTAATGATAATAATACAATAATAGTAGGGGACTTCAACGCCCCACTTACACTAATGGACAGATGATCTAAACAGAAAAAAAAACGATGGCTTTTGATGAATGACACACTGGACTAGATGGACTTAACAGATATATTCAGAATATTTCAACCTATAGCAACAGAATACACATTCTTTTCACCTGCACATGGAACATTCTCCAGAATAGATCACATACTAAGGCACTAATCAGGCTTCAATAAGTACAAAAAGACTGAAATCATGCATATTTTCTGACCATAATACCATGAAACTTGAAATCAACCACAAGAAAAAATATGGAAGGACCACAAATACATGGAGGTTAAGTAATATGCTACTAAACAATTAATGGGTAAACCAGGAAATCAAAAAAGAAATAAGAATACATGGAAACAAATGAAAATGAAAACACAGCAGTCCAAAACATCTGGGATGCAGCAAAAGTAGCCCTAAGAGGGAAGTGCATAGCAATATAAGCCTACTTCAACAAGCAAGAAAAATCTCAAATAAACAACTTAACCTTACACCTAAAGGAACAAGAAAAAGAAGAACAAATGAAGCTTAAAGCCAGAAGAAGGAGGGAAATATAATAAAGATTAGAACAGAAATAAATGATAAAAGAACAATAGAACAAATTGATGGAACCAGGAGTTGCTTCTTTGAAAAAATTAATAAAATTGATAAATGCCTAGCCAGACTTATCAAAAAGAAAAGAAAAAGGGCTCAAATAAATAAAATCACAAATAAGAGAGGATAAATAACAACTAACACCACAAATAATTATAAGTGAATATTGTGGAAAACTGTCTATCAAATAATTAGACAAGCTGGAAGAAATGTATACATTTCTAGAAAGATATAAACTACTAAAACTGAAACAGGAAGAAATAGGAAACTTGAGCAGATCAAGAACCAGTGAAGAAATTCAATCAGTAATCAAAAATCTCCAACAAACAAAAGTCCAGGGATATGGCTTCACAGGGAAATTCTACCGAACCTTTAAAGAAGAGTTAATACCTATTCTTCTCAAACTATTTCAAAAAATAGAAAAGGAAGGGAAACTTCCAAATTCATTCTATGAGGCCAGCATTACCCTGATACCAAAACCAGCTAAAGACTCCCCTAAAAAGTAAAACTATAGGCCTATATCCCTGATGAACATGGATGCAAAAATCCTCAGCAAAATACTAGCAAACTGAATCCAACAGTACATTAAAAGAATCATTCACCACAATCAAATGGGATTTATTCGTGGGCTGCAAGGGTGGCTCAATAGTTGCAAATTAATCAATATGATACACCACATTAATAAAAGAAAGGATAGGAATCATATAATCCTTTCAACAGGAAGGATTTGACAAAGTACAACATTCATTCATGATAAAAAAAACCCTCATCAAAGTAGGGTTAGAGGAAACATCTCTCAACATAATAAAGGCCATATATGAAAAACCCACAGCATATCATCTTGAATGGGAAAAAAATGAGAGCTTTTTCTCTATGGTCAGCAACAAGACTGGAAGGTCTACTCTCACCACTATTATTTAACATAGGACTGGAAGTCCTAGCCATAGCAATTAGACAACAAAAAGAAATAAAATGCATCCAGACTGGCAAGAGAGAAGTATTTGCAGATGACATGATACTCTGTAAAGAAAACCCAAATGACTCTACCAAAAACTTGCTAGAACTGATACACAAATTCAGTAAAGTCACAGGATACAAATTCAGTGTATAGACACCAGCTGCATTTCTATACACCAATATGAAGAAGCAGAAGGAGAAATCAAGGAATCAATCCCATTTACAAATGCATCAAAAACCAAAAGGTACCTAGGAATGAGCCTAACCAAAGAGGTAAAAGATCTGTACTCTGCAAACTATGAAACACTAACAAAAGAAATTGAAGATGACACAAAGAAATACAACAACATTCCATCCTCACGCTTGGAAGAACAAATATTGTGAAAATACCTACACCACCCAAAGCAATTTGCACATTTTAATGTACTCCCTACCAAAATACCAACAGCATTTTTCACAGAGCTAGAACAAACAATCATAAAATCTGTATGGAACCAAAAAAGATACTGAATAGCCAAAGCGACCTTGAAAAGGAAAAGCAAAGCAAAGCTGGAAGTGTCACAATTCCAGACCTCAAGTTATATTACAAAGCTTCAGTGATCAAAACAGTATGGTACTGACACAAAAACAGACACACAGATCAACAGAAGAGAACAGAAAACTCAGAAATGAACCCGCAATTATTTGGTCGACTAATCTTCAACAAAGCCAAGAAAGAAGATCCAATGGAAAAAAAGTCTCTTCAACAAATGGTGTGGGAAAACTAGAGAGCAACATGCAAAAGAATAAAACTGGACCACTTTTTTACACCATACACAAAAATAAATTCAAAATGGATTAAAGACCTGAATGTGAGACATGAAACCATTAAAATCCTAGAGGAGAACACAGGCAGTAAGTAACTTCTTTGACATCTGCCCGAGCAAATTCTTGCTAGATATATCTCCCAAAGCAAGGGGAAAAGGCTAAAATAAACTACTGGGACTACATCAAAATAAAAAGCTTCTGCACAGGGAAGGAAACAATCAAGAAAACTAAAAGGTAACCTCCTAAATGGGAGAATATATTTGCAAATGGCATATCTGATAAGGGCTTAGTATCCAAAATATATAAAGAACTTACAAAACTCAACTCCCAAAAAACAAATAATTCAATTAAAAAATGGGCAAAAGACATGAATAGATATTTTTTCAAAGGAGACATATAGATGGCCAACAGACACATGAAAAGATGCTCAACAACACTGATCATCAGGGCAATACAAATCAAAACTACAATGAGATAACACCTCACACTTGCCATGATGGCTAAAATCAGTAACACAAGAAACAACAGGTGTTGGCAAGGATGTGAAAAAAAGGAGAACCCTTTCTTACACCGTTGGTAAAAATGCAAACTGGTGCAGCCACTCTGGAAACAGTGTGGAGGTTCCTCAAAAAGTTAAAAATAGAAATACCCTATGACTAAGCAATTGCACTACTAGATATTTATCCAAAGAATACAAAATACTAATTTGAAGGGATACATGTACCCCAATGTTTGTAGCAGTATTATCTACAATAACTAATTTATGGAAACAGCCCAAATGTTCATCAAATTATGAATGGATAAAGAGGTGATATATATATATATATATATATATATATATATAGAGAGAGAGAGAGAGAGAGAGGTGATATATATATATAATATACATATTATATATATATATCATATATAATGGAATATATATTGGATATGATATATATATACAGGGATATGGATATATATAAATAATGGCTATATATATCTTGTGTATATTTATATATCTTTTGTATATATAATGGAATATTACTCAGCCATAAAAAAGAATGAAACCTTGCCATTTGCAATGGCGTAGATGGAGCCAGAGAGTATTACACTAAGCAAAACAAGTCAGTCAAAGACAAATACCATATGATTTCACTCATATGCAGAATTTAAAAAACAAAACAAATGATCATAAGGGAAAAAAAGAGAGGCAAACAGGGAAACACACTCTTAGCTATAGAGAACAAACTGATGGTTGCCAGAGAGGAGGTGGGTAGGGGGAATAGGTTAGACAGGTGATGGGGATTGAGGAGTACACTTACTCTGGTAAGCACTGGGTATTGCATATAAGTGCTGAATCACTAAATTGTACACCTGAAAATAATATCACACTGTATGTTAACTAACTGGAATTTAAGTAAAAACTTAAAAAAATAAACAATGTTATATTAATGGAAAACATTCTTCTCAGGATTAATTCCTAGATTACTTTGATGTGTATTTAGTTGCATTTATCGTAATGCACACTACTATAACACTATGATTTACAAAGCAATTATCAAACATGGGTTTATGTTGAACGCTTGAATAAAATAAGAAATGTCAACAATCTCTACTTTCTCTGAGAAGCTTTTCCTGATTCATCAGCCTAGATCCAATCTCTGTAACATACAGTTTGTAGAGTTGCATACCTTTTCTTCACAATATTAAGTATCTAATGTCATAGTTCTCTGGTTAATAATTATTAATATTTGTCTACCCACTGGAGACCCATTGTTTCCCCATGCCTGGTATGAATGGATCAATGAAGTAATACATCATTACCAGAGTATATCTCTACTACGTTCTA
This sequence comes from Ailurus styani, assembly GCA_002007465.1. NCBI lineage: Eukaryota > Metazoa > Chordata > Mammalia > Carnivora > Ailuridae > Ailurus > Ailurus styani. The sequence continues at coordinate 391,229 of LNAC01000162.1, read as the reverse complement.
CTTACTCCTTTTTTGTTACTCTTTTTTTGTCATCCAGGGAGTCCTGAGCCACTGCCATGAAGGGTTCACTTGGCCTTCAGCTTCAGCAACACTTCTTCTACTTCTTTCCTACTTCCTACTTTCCTACTTCCTTGCCTTGCTTGCCTGTCTTGATTTTTAGGATGCAGCCTACTTATTTTGTGAATTTTATGGTGACATCTTTCCCTGGACTCTGGTTCCTCTCCTCTCTCTACTTTTGGCTCCCCTAGATTACTGACTAGCCACCTTTCCATGTGAAGAAGTTTTTCCCAAGCCTCCTGGGCTCTAACTCTTTGATGCCCTACCAGTAGCAATCACTTGTGTTCACCTCCAGAGAAATCTACCTGCTCAAACTTGGCCATTCTGATTTGGCTCACGATAGAGTCCTCAATATTTCCAATTTGTTTCTATGTATAAAAATCATATTTAACCAAAATATCACATGTTATTTTTAAAGCCAGTGTAAGCAGAGTAATAAGGGTTTTTAGAAAGAGGTCCACTGTACACACTGAATAGTCTAGATTTACAAGGAAAGCACTGAAGATACTTGTTTCCAACTGAGACTATTCTTCCAATCCAAGTAATGGCATGCAGGTGCTCATCAGTTAAGACAATTTATGTACATTGATGGATTTGCTTGTCATCCTAAATAGACTCATGCACGCTTTGATTCTGAGCACATTTTATCTGGAAAAAAAGTTCTTTATTAAAATAACAGAATCCATACTACTGAAACACAAATTACACATCTTTTACATTATGGTTTAAAGTAAATCAAGGAACCACCATAAAATTAATAATTAATTTGGGGAGAAATTATTAGGAAGAAGGCTATCACTTTTTATTTTGTACTTTCTGATCACTAGGAAATTTCTAAACATGTACACCTACAATTTTTATTATTCTTTTAATTTTTCAGTGTTCCAAGATTCATTGTTTATGCACCACACCCAGTGCTCCACGCAATACGTGCTCTCTTTGATACCCACCACCACACTCACTCATCCCCCCACTCCCCTCCCCTCCAAAACCCCCAGTTTGTTTCTCAGAGTCCACAGTCTCTCATGCTTTGTCTCCCCCTCCGATTTACCCCAATTCACTCTTCCTTTCCTTCTCCTAATGTCCTCCATGCTATTCCTTATGCTCCACAACTAAGAAAAACCATATGATAATTGACTTTTTATGCTTGACTTATTTCACTCAGTATAATCTCCTCCAGTCCCGTCCATGTTGATACAAAAGTTGGATATTCATCCTTTCTAATGGCTGCATAATATTCTATTGTATATATGGACCATATCTTCTTTATCCATTTGTCTGTTGAACGGCATCATGGCTCTTTCCACAGTTTGGCAATTGTGGCCATTTCTGCTATGAACATTGGGGTACATATGGTCCTTCTATTCATTACATCTGTATCTTTGGGGTAAATACCCAGTAGTGCAATTGCAGGGTCACAGGGTAGCTCTGTTTTTAATTTTTTGAGAAATCTCCACACTGTTTTCTGAAGTGGCTGCACCATCTTGCATTCCCACCAACAGGGTAAGAGGGTTCCCCTTTCTCCACATCCTTTCCAACACTTGTTGTTTCCTGTCCTGCTAATTTTGGCCATTCTGACTGTGTAAACATCAGCAGCAGCTAAATTGGGGAGCATATTTTCAATACCTTTTTATATTTTTGCATTTAAGAAACTAATACTCCTCTTAATAAATAAGACACAGACTTTTTTAAATTAAGGAAATATTTAAAGGAATATGAAACAATAAAACTATGTAAATATTAAAAACAACAACAACTATGGAGGTATAGATCAGGCATGTCCCGACCAATTTAAAATGTGTTTATTCATTACCTAGTGATCAATATTGAAGACCTAACTCACATAGAGTCCCACTGAAATCTTGCAAAACAGTATAAGGCCTCAATGAGCACAGAGGTCTTGCTGAGAGATAGGGTGGCAGTTAAACGAAGTTAAAGAATAATAAGGATTCTTTAGATGAAGTTAAAGAATAATAAGGATCCCAACTGCTTCAAGAAAGCAGCTGCTTACTCAGTAGCAAGCATTAGGTCAGGTGCTGGTTTCGTGCTATCTATACAAATATGACAGTGGTAGTTCCTATACCTAAGTCACCTACAGTTTAGTGGAGGAGAAAGATGTAGTAAAACAGACAACTAAAATACTCTGTTACAATTCCAGATAATTTAAAATATTCTATGTACAATATGGGTGTACAAAAAAGGTGCACGGAAGAACAGTTATCTTCAGGGGAGAGGACAGAAGAGAGTACATTGAAAGATGGTGCCCAACATCTTATGATGAGGCTGGAAATGAAACTAGTTGGAAACAGTTCAAAATGTGCTAACATAAGAGCATGACACACAAAAATTTCCCCCACTACCCACAAACTCTGTTTCCAACGTCATCTCTTACAGCATGTGCTCATAAATACTATATTCCCACCACATGAAAATATGAGTCACCAATTATGCCATGTATTTTCATGGAATTCTTTCACTAGTACTCGTTCTTATGGTGTTGAACGTCCTTTTTTTTCTGTTAGAATTCTTTATCATTCTTTAACTTCATGTATTTGCCACCCTACCTGATGCTGCCAATTAAAGTTTCTCCCATCTTCTTCTAACACTTACTGCATTTAGTACCAGGAATTGTTCTAAATCCTTCACAAGTACCTAAAATAACCATTTTAGATAAGTACCCAGATTGCTCCCATTTCATGGCTTAAGTAACTGACACATAGCAAGGTGAAACAACTTGATCAAGGTCATAGAACAACAATGACTTCCATTTGTTGAGACTCAACTGGTTTACACAGCTGACTTATTTACTTTACTAATCACCACAACTTTTTGAAGGAATTATTGCTTTATCCCTTTTTAAAGTGAGGGAAGAAGAGTTAAAGAAGTTAATAAGCTCCCACTGCAGTAAGTGGGTAGAGCGAGGATTCAAATTCTGTCAGCTTCACAACCTCAGCCTCACCATCACCTCACTCACACCACTGACATGACATTCCCTCTTTTTACCCCACTTCCTAAACAAGTTCAAAGACTTCTTGGACCAACGACTCCCTTACTATATGGATGTGAAAACTGAGGCCCAGAGTCTTGTTCAGGTTTTATTCCCAGGCCATTTTGCACCATCATAATGCCTTGTCTCCATCAAAACCTAGGAGGGAGTTGATAATCAGTCACTCTAAGTGCTGACCTCCATTAATACCTCTACATCCTGGGTGACTGCACTCTGACTATTCCTCAAGGCAAGGCAGGGCCTCCTAGAAAAGAAGACAGCAGATTCTATGGCCAATAGCCAAGAATCTGAAACCTCAAATTTAAACATGCTCACATACATGTGCCAAATTAATCTGTGGGCTATCAGGATAATTAATTTTAATGCATGAATAAAACTACAGATTTATGATAAAGTTGAGTAAATAAACATGTTGTTGAGCCAATATAAAATCAAGAATATGTGCAACACAATAAAATAAATACAAAAAGATCATCTGCATATCCCTCAGTTTCAAGTGAGTTGAGCTGCAAATCTTACTTATTCTGTCAACCTGCACAACTGATTTATCAACCTGCACAAATGATTTTAATTTTTTACTTCTCCTTCCTCCAACATAATGCCTTAATTTTTTTAAATGGACATTCTTTTATGATTTCTAAAGCTAAATAAAATACCACTGTTAAACCCTCAGAAATTCTTTTTATCTCTTTCATCAGCCTTTAAATGGGTTTATTGCACCTTATGGAGTGGTATTTTGCTATTTGGAAGGGGTTGCTTGATACCCTAATATGTCCATGAACTTGTTTTAAATTAATATATGATAGAGTGAGAATGGTTAATTCTTAGCTTCTCAAATACTATCTAACATCACATTTAGGTTACACAATAATATTAATACGGCATGTCTAGGTGGCTCAGTCAGTTAAGCGTCCAACTCTTGATTTCGGCTTAGGTCATGACCTCAGGGTCATGAAACTGAGCCCAACTTCAGGCCCCACATTCAGGGGGGAGTGAGCTTAAAATTCTTTCTCTCCCTCTCCCTCTGCCCTGCCCCCGCTTGTACACTCACTCTAAATAAATAAATAAATAATATAAAAATATGAATATGTGGTTAGAATAAATGTAAAACTTTAATAGCATTTACTCTTCATAGCATTTCACATTTTATAAAACACTTTCATAAATATTGTTTCAATTTGACTATCACAATAACCTTATAAGGCAGAGAAACTAGGATTCATACTTCTAACATCACGTGTGTGTGTTTGTATAATGATTGCCCTGATTTACACAGCTAATGAAAGGACAAGGCCACTGAAAATTACTTGAAGTTTGTTTCCACACGCTATTTATCTTTCTAATGGCCATGAGGGATTTTAGAAATTATTTAATCCAATTCCCACATGTCAGATATGAAAAAACTGAGCCTCACAGAGGTGACTAATCCAAGGTTATTGACCAGTCAAAGATAAAGTTCTAGAAAACAAAGCTCTCTGGTCTTTGGAGCATTTTTGCTAAACTATATTAATTCAACTTGAGGGCATCCCATTATGAGAGAAAGTAGAGAATATTACTGATTTGGTTATCCATTGCCTCAGAGTTCCACTCCAGGGACAAGTCTTTGGGTGTAACCATATTTTACAACAGACCTACAATGTCTCGTTGGGCTTTTCCTAATGACGCTAAAGATGCAAGTATATTAGGAAAGAAATAACCCTGCAACCACCATCCACCCACCACCCCCATATCACCTCCTCCATGAAATTCTAGGCCCTAGCAGCATCTCCAGATGCAGAGGGAGCTCACTTGAAGAGGTATGGCAAGAAGAAAAGATATGACAGGGCTTGGAGGAAGTTTAAAAAAAAAAAAAACAGTAATTGTCTTCATAGTGCTTACAGAGATGTTATGTCTCCACACAGACCTGACCGCCTACAATGAGCCCTGCTTTTCAGCAGTGTGCCTGAGCTCACCACCCCCACCACAACTCCTCTGCTCCCCAGTTAAAATTACACTCCTGTCCAGCACTGTGGGAATGAGACCACAGCCTGTCCTGTCTGACCAGATGGGTTGAGAGTCTCTGTCAACACCAATACTATTTTGTACCATCAACTAAAATACTTTCAACATTATTCTTAGTAATTTTTTTATTACAGAAGTAAAACTCTAAAAACTTAAACTGTCTCTTTAAAGTTATTGGCCTTTTTAAAAGAGTCTTATTCACTATTCTGCATATAGTCAAGAGAATGGGCTTTGGAGTTTGACAATTCTGGATTTAAATCCTAAATCTTTCATTCATTTGTTATGGGATCTTAGACAAGTTACTGGACTTTCCTAAATGTTATCATCTGGAAAATAACATCTGCCTTTCAGGGTTATTTTGAAGATTAATTAAGACTATATATGTAAATCTATTAGCATAGTGTCTGGCACTGGATGAACACCAAGTAAATAATAACTATTGTGTTTATTTTTCTATGAAGTGTTAGGGTTCACAAAGATATGATTTTTGGTTTTACAAATGACTGAAGCTAAATATGTCCACTGGGTAGTTAACTGACATTTATTCATTCTCTCATTTGGCAAATGCCAAGAACCAGCCATGTCCTTAACTTCATGTTGGCTGCAATGCTGACTAATATCCCCTCCATTATCAAGGGGTTCAGAGACTAATGGATATGCAATTCAATTATATACATTGAAAACAATCCCTTTGAACCCTCCTACACTGTTGGTGTGAAATCAAGCTCGTGGAGCCACTCTGGAAAACAGTATAGAGGTTCCTCAAAAAGTTGAAAATAGAGCTACCCTACAACCCAGCAATTGCACTACTGGGTATTTACCCTAAAGATACAAATATAGTGATCCGGAGGGGCATGTGCACCCGAATGTTTATAGCAGCAATGTCCACAATAGCCAAACTATGGAAAGAATCTAGATATCCATCAACAGATGAATGGATAAAGAAGATGTGGTATATATATACAATGGAATATTATGCAGCCATCAAAAGAAATGAAATCTTGCCATTGCAATGATGTGGATGGAACTAGAGGGTATTATGCTAAGTGAAATAAGTCAATCAGAGAAAGACAATTATCCTATGATCTCTCTGATATGAGGAATTTGAGGGGCAGGGCGGGGGGTCGTAGGGAGGTTCACTATAACCACAGTACACACACAAACTCTACTATGCAAAGGAATTTTTAAAAATTAGAAATTAATATCCACTGATAAAAGAATAGAATCCTGCTAGGTACCCAAAGCCTCTAGCAATTGATTTCAAGTAGATGCTGCCTTATTGCTTTTCATTTTATTTATAGGCCGAAATCTCAATTTCAACTCATGTTAGCAGCAATCTGATTTGCATTACAGTGCATCCTACATTAGTGACTGTCATCTTGGCTCACTGTGCTTCTAAAGCTAACATCATGATCCACAAAGTGGAACATGGGACTGAGGAAATGATCTCACTGATTCTGGCAACATCCCAAAACTTGCCACTTTCACTGTAGGTGGTGTAAAATATATACATACATGTATATATTCTGGTTACTTAGGAAAACAATTCCAGGAAGAAAATTAATTTTCATAATAAGAGAAATGCAGGAAAGACACAGGGAAACAGGATGAAGACCTGATTGAGGCAAAGCCCACAAAATGAAGGCTTACCCTTTGGAAGATTAGGAGCTCTCTTCTGAAGAACTCATTCCTGTTTCTCTGCCATTTTCTCTTTGTTCCAGACTGAGGGCTTAAACCGAACCTAAAGACATGGAACCTAGAATAGTCATGGGTTTCTAGGTATTCATTACATGAATGAAGACACCTGAAGTAGAAAAATGAATTTAAAACAAGTACACATACCTGTTGTACTAGATCCTTCTTTTTAAAAATGAACATTTCAAGAGACTAGAACATATGAGCAAGAGTGTGGGTAAGTATTATGAAGCAAGGGAATGCAATGCCTTGAAGCAAAGAACAAGTGAAATGTTTAATCTATCTTGGGCCTTTTCCTGGAAGGGTTTCCAAGATGCTTTATTTGAAGTACAAGTGAAGGGGTAAAGTTTCAAAAGGTTTAGCAAATCCCCCTTGTTATTTTACTCAAAATTTTGAACTGCTAAATAACTCTAGTATGGAATTAAAAATCAAAATATGCACTGAAGTTCAATGTAAAGTAATGCTAAAAGATTTTCTTAAAATATGGCAACAAGGGGCGCCTGGGAGGCTCGGTCGGTTAACCGTCTGCCTTCCACTCAGGTCATGATCCCAAGGTCCTGGGATTGAGCCCCTTGGCGGGGGGTCCCTACTCAGTGGGGAGTCTGCTTCTCCCTTTCCCTCTGCCTCTTCCCCCACTCATGCTCTCTCTCTCTCTCAAATAAAAATAAATAAAATCTTAAAAAAAAAAGATGCAACTATAGTCTACCACAAATTATTTAAAATTTTTTTAAAAGTGCATTAAATATTTTAGTTTATCTGACTTGATTTCTGGGTTTGGAAATGAGTTTTCATTGTTTTCAATAATGTTAGTTAATTCCAATAAACACTAATTAAATATTGGACATGCCTGCTAGATGCTTCAAGACACAGGACTATGACCTCCTTGAGAGCAAGAATAGGGCCTATTTAGTTGAAGAATAAAAATAGTAGAGAAACTAAATTACCATGCATGGTATATATAGTGGGAGAAATGTAGAAAACAAATTACTATGCTGTTCAAAGCAGGGGAAAATCACCACTATTTGTGAAGACCAAAATAGGCATCATTGAAGGCAGCACTTATATGGGCCCTGATGGATAGTGAGGATTTTGATGGGCACTGAGGCATGGTTGGGAATTTGACAAAAAGAGAAGCAAAAGAACACAGTGACAAAGAGCATGGGCTCTGTCTGGATTCCAATTCAGGTTCTACTATCAATCAGCTATGCGATTTAGGGCAAGTCATTTTAAAAACTCTATCCCTTTGATTTCCTTACTATAAAATGGAGCTAGTAATAATACATACCTCCTGGGATAATTGTCATAAGTTATTATAAACAAAATGCTTAGATTATTGCCTGTGACACATTAAATCCTGCAAAAGTGTTAGTCATTATCATTCTCTGTGTGTAAAGCAAAGGCATGGTTAAAGAAAATGTGAATAGAATGATGAACAACTGGCTGAAGGGGATGGCAAAAATAGGAGAGTAGTAAAAGAAAAAACTAGAAAATAAACTAATAGTCAATTGTGGAGACCATCAAATGCCAGAGAAGAGTTTATTCTAAATTATGTAGGAAGTAGGAAGCCAGTGAAGTTTTGCTTTTCTTTTCGTTTTTGTTTTTAACCTGGGAGCCAGGTTAAATTAGAGTTGCACTTCAGGAGGATTAACCTGGCCTTAGTGCAAAAGATGAATTTGTGGTGTGGCAGACAAGATGTGAGGAAAAGCTATTATAGAAAGCTGACCAGAAGTAATGAGAGACTTACGGGAATGGCAGAAGGGATGGAAAAGAGGAAACAGATTCTCTTATCTGTTCATGATAAAAAATTTTTAAAAGGGAGAATTTTTTAAAGGTTACTGATGACTCATTAATTTTTCTTTTTAAGATTTCTTTATTTGAGAGAGAGAGGGAGCAGGAGGAGGGGAAGAGGGAGAGAGAGAGGAAGAGACTCTCAAGCAGACTCCACGCTGAACGCAGAGGTCAAGCACAGAACCTGATGCAGGGCTCAATCTCACAACCCTGTGATCATGACCTGAGCTGAAACCAAAAGTCAGACGCCCAACTGACTGAGAAAACCAGGTGCCCTGATGACTCTGTTTTAAATCTAGGAGACACTGATGTCATTAAATAAAATAGGGAAGTCAGGATAAGAAACTTCCATGCAGTGACAATGAGCAGCTTGTCTTTGGATATACAGAGTTTAAGGTGTCCAGAGGACAACCCCACTGGCACATAAAACAATGTATCTGGAGACAATGATGTGAAATTATCTTCATAGAGATAATAGTTGAAGAAACAAGAATAGATAAGACCTCTGGGAAAGAGTAAGAGAGAAAGAGAAATGACCCCAAGACTGAAACCTTGGGAAATCCCATTGTGTAAGGAGCACTAAGGACTCAAAAGTAGGCAGGCACCAAGGGCATGAGCAGAGGACATGACAGGTATCAGTCCTTTCTCATCATCTTATTTTCTATGGAAATAAACCTACCTAACTGAAATTCCATAGCTTTAAGAAAAAGAGGAATATTTTTCCCTAAGTTGATATACTTTTCATGTCTTTTTTTTCCCACTAAGAAGTCTTAAAAATCTTCCCTGACTTATTTCGCTCAGCATAATACGTCAATCAGAGAAAGACAATTATCATATGATCTCTCTGATATGAGGAACTTGAGGGGCAGGGTGGGGGGTTGTGGGGGGTA